>VKOC01029129.1:0-27976 GCA_009364415.1 Spea multiplicata
CGGCCCCATTCGGCCCCCGTCTAGTAGTAGCCCGTTCCTTCTGCTGCTGTAAGACTCAAACCTTAATCAGTCGTTGGTCTCGTTTTAGATTCAGGAGCCGGATGTCTATCCCATGCATGTTTAATCCCCTCACTGTATTACCCTCTACCACCTCTGCTGGGAGGCAGCTCCCCTTATCCACCACCCTCTCCGTAAAGTAAAGCCTCCGGCAACCCTTCAGCTGCTCATCCTAGTAGGACTTCCGGCGGATGGGCATTAATCGCATTGACACAGTAACCTGGGCACATGACCCGCACTGACTAGGCATTGCGTTAATTCTCAAATGTCACATTGTATCCACGGCTTATCCACCGGTGATTAAGGGAAAGCAGCAGCAGTAAGAAAACCCGACGCGTTCCGCCATCCTGCTCATGACGGAAGGGCCAACGCGGCCCACGTGTTATTAACTGCAGACTCAACACATGTTCAGATATATCGCGCATGCGATCCTGCAGCTCACGAGGTCCCTAAAGAGACAGCGGTGACGGAGGATCGGGCGACGTATCGGAACTTGTGATTGTTTGTTGCGTTTTATGATCAGTGTTACATAAACAAAAAAGATACAAAGTGTTTTATGTCATCTGATGACATAAGATGCGCAGAGACATCCTCCGCTAATTGGCTCCGCACACAAGCAGCTACGGGAGTTACCGTGTTAACGATGCTGCTCATTAATAAAAATTTAAAAAAAGGAATTCACGTGGGATTTATATCAAATATATAAAATAAAATTATATAAAATACTAATAATTACCGCTGTCGCTGTTCTCCGTGACACACAACATTATTTGCCATTACAAGATTGCCCATTTACATACTAATTTCCATATTATTAATGAATTAATTTAAATTGAATTTAAATTAATTCGTTTAAAAGCATGAGGGGTATTTAGAATGAAAGTTACAGAATATTTACTCATACAGAGCTCAGGGTGGCAGGCACGACAAATGCTGCATAACTAATTACCGCCCCTCCTAACGCCCCTTCTTCTCGACCAATCAGCTTCAACCACCAATCAGCTTTCACTAAAGAGGAGGAGTCACTTAAGGGGAGGATCAACATGGCTGCCCTAACCCGGAACACGGATGGGTTGTGTTTTTTTTCACACACACGTGTTTGTCGTTTTAATCTCCGATACATTCGTTTATTAGGACAACGAACCCAAAAATGCCGGATTTGGAATACTTCCGACCCAAATTTAACGGCCACCTTTAAAGGCTAAATATTTTTAATAAGCATGGGAGGCTGGAGGTCACCATACAGCCGTCCGCCATCCCTTGCACAATTTTTTTTTTTTCCCAAAAATTAAATTCTTCAGGCAAAAAAGCAAAATGAGGTCATCTCCTTGGGACAAGAAACAGAATGAGTTCGGTTGACTAATTTTTTTTTTTTATTTTTTTTAAAACTAGAAGCTTAAAAAGGCCTAAACATCCTATATTTTCTTTAATACCCTAAAAAAATGAAATACATTAAAAAAAGTGTTTTCCCATTAAATCGCGGCTTCCTATACATTGATTGCCAGATTTTATTTTTTTTTACATTTTAAAATATTTAAATAAAATAAAATGAAATTACGTGACGCGGGAGACAAGCCTCGTTTCGGCTCCTGATAAATATTTCATCAATCTGAAAACACAGATGTTATATACACTGGTATATATAATATATATATATATATATATAATATATATATACATATACATACATACATACACACATATATATAGCAGGGGAAAGACGGATACCCGCTAGACCCAGGACAGAAACACAGACGTTGTCTTCGTCATGTCTGTCAATCCCCGCTGATTATAAAATCCAGATGGAAAAGGATTAATCTTAAAAAAAGAAAATTTATGCAGAAAAAAAAAAACCCAATGCTGGGGATTAAATTTATAAGAAGAATAGATTTGTTGCAGCTTAAAGGAACGGTTCTGTGTAAAAAATGGTGATTTTTTTTTTTTTTTTTTAGCATATATGAATCGCAAGGTTACGTGAAACCCCATGCGCGGTAGCGGTCATCTATAATACAGATTATTAATCGCTGTAAGAAGGATTAACGTTGGTGTCATGGGAACCGGGGATTCTCTTGTGGGCCGTCAGACACGGGGTTGGCCAAGAAGGATATCCAGCCTAATAATTCGGGTTAAAAAAAATAAAAAAATAAAAAATGCATGGCACATCGTCAGAGGTAACCCTGCGCGTACCAAGGCCATGGCGGGAGGGAATGCGTTGTTTATTACGTTGTCAGACTTTTTTCCTCCCATCCTTCTAAAGTCCTCAATACATGATGGGACTTGTTGTCCAAGTAATGGAGAGCTGCGTTATTTCACCCCCCGAGCACCCGGGGGAGCCCAAATTCCATGCAGCTCCACGCGTCAACTATTCATTTTGCGCAAAAAGAAAACATTTATTAGTAAATATGAGCTAGGATAGGACCGTAAGTAGTGGATACATTGAGGGGGAAACCAGTGGGGTTGGAAAATAGCTGACACAGCTAGAGATTTTGGGTCAGAACCGCTAAACCTGTATTAAAACAGAGCCGACGTGCCCAGCGTGTGAATAAACGGCAGCTTCACCTGTAGATGACGGGATAAATCCATCGCAAGCTACCGAATCGAGGAAAATTATTAAAAAGCGGCGATCCGGTGACTCTGGGCGGATAGATCCCGGTTTTTATCCCAGATTTTCCGTTTGCCGTGCATTGACCCCGGCCCAGGAGGCGCAGTTCATGCATCCGCCCTGCGTAGCCCGTGATACCCAGTGATACCCCACAGCACCCAATACACGGCGCATGGCCTGGTCCCTGGGAGCTGTCCCAGGCTGCGGTGCTGAACGTCTCGCTGACCAGCTGTGTGGATTACTGTGACAATCTACACGCCTGCTGCTACATGTAACACGTATTAACCCCTTCAGCGCTTCATGGTAAACCCCGCACAAGGGCAACATGTCCATATATATATTAATAACCCGAAACCCACATATTAGTGATATCCCTCTGCATTTTTAGATGATTCTATCAGAGGCAAGGTCAGAACATGCTATATACATATAAATGGAATGTTGGGGAACACGGGGTTAAACTCTGAAACCGTTACACGATACAATAACTGATCCAAATGCACTAAAACTATGAGTATTTAGGGATTCGGGAGGCGGATATAGAAAGTTACACATCGACGACAGTGAAGACTGAATTTAACTGTTTAAAAGCCGCAGACGGGCTCACGCGGCCCTCCTGGAGAGCTCAACGGTCTCTTAACGCACCAGATATTCAGAAGTCCCTAGCCAGGCACATTATACATTGGTTTATAATGAAGGTATACTTATATACTATGGAAAAGTGCAGAGCATACTACAGTCAGGGATCCCTGTATAGAGATCTAACCCCCCCCAAAAAAAAAAAAACACAATAAAGACCAAATACTTCTGGGCTGCCGTCAGCACAAACACCTCCATTCAGCCACAAAGTTTATTTATTTTTAAAAACCCTTTAAAACCTCAAGTATCGGAAATCTCTATTTATTGCAATATTCTATATTCAATGGCTCTACTGTCGTTAACCCCGTAAGTGCCACATTCTCTGGAAGATGTATTCACACCTGGTTGGGAAGGTGTTAACTCCCAGACACACCTGTCAGGGCTGTAACCTGACCCTGATGTATAATGTGCCCCCCCCCCTCCTCCTCCTCCCTTCCCCCACTAGGTGCAGGGGGGGGGGTATTAATAAGAGGGGCTGAGCTTTCTGCCCATCTGCTGGGCACCAGACACTAAGGGCAGCCAAACCCATGCAAACCTTAACCCTTCCACCCCCGGCGTCACCAGCACCACAGAGTCACGGGACGCGCTGTATAGAAATAGACACCTGTGCAGGTACCTGATAATGTCATCATTGTGGCCCAGGTAGAATTTCTGCTTGTGTTCCCTGGTGTTGTAGACCACACCGACCCCGGCCACAAAGTACACAATCTCCTTGGCAGCTGTGTAGTACAGGTTGTTGCGGCATTGGTGCCCTCTGTAGCCATAGACCCACTCCAGCCTCAGGTGGCAGTTAGGGGCAGTCCTGTCAGCCATCTCTTAATCGCAGCCAGTTACCCCTTCAGGACCCTCCTGGTCTCCTGGACCCTCCTGATCTTCATGGAATAAAAAGATCTCCTATTGCATGTGCAGTGGGCTGGATACAATGTATCAATGCAGATCCTCAGCCCAATGCACTGGGTGAGAAGGTGTTGCATGCTCTGTGCATGGCCCAGGGCTGGGAGGGGGGGGGGGAGCTGTCCTTGGTCCTGTGATGTCCCTATGGCCTGTGCTGTGCAGTCTCCTGCAAACTGCATCCACAGGCAGGTCCTTGGGCTGCCAGCCTCCTGCAGAGGGAATTAGGATCTCCAGTACTGGAATAAGGACTGCTGTCATTGGCACACCCCTCGCCTAACACTGATTGGCTGATTCACTTAAAGGATGTGAAGTTTCAGCCAATCACAGGGCATTCTTCCCAGCCGTGCCCAATCCCCCTCCATTGAGAATTAAAGGTCTAGCATCCTATGTATGGGGGGGGGGGTGATCAGCCCTGCTGGTGGTCTGCGCAGGGTTCCTGGGGTATTGGAACTGCATAGATACCAAGAAGCAACATTGTTGCAGAAAGAACACAAAAAGAAGCAGAGCTTCTTCTTATCAGACTCAAAACAACTCACTGCAAACAAACAAACAAGGAAGAGACTGGGTTATACAGAATACATGTTTATGGGCTTCTCACGTAACAATGTTACATCAAGGCAGGCAGGCAGGCGGGGGTTAAAATATACAATTTAAATTAAACGTGACCACAAATCCCTAAACAATTATCATAATAATGAAGAAAATCATATTATTTTTTCATGCTCTGCCCGGTTTTGATCCTTATGTCACTCCATCCCCTCTATACACCGCTTATGGGGCATTTCAAGCTGCGGTTCCAATTAGATAAAACGTTACACTCGCTGACACATTTTAGCAAATCAGCCTTAGCTTTGCCATTCTATTTTAGTAATTTAACCACATAATAAAGGTAACATTTTACATGATTAAAGAAGCTTTTCCGGAAAGGGTTTGGGTCTCCCACGGTACAAATAACGACTCGATAAATGCGTTCGATCCAGTAGGTGGGTAAGTGGAACGGCACCGTTAATTTCATTTTAGGGGAATATGATGGTAATAGTTGAGCCAAAAACGCAATTTAACCAAGTAATGGTGAAGTCATTGGTGACGATCCGAGATGATTATCTATCAAACAAGTGGGAGCAAAGAGTACACAAGCAGCAGCGAAGGCGGAAAATATTCCGACAATCTGCTTTGCATTTAAATGCCCAAACAAAGCGTAATGCTTCCCTAGGCCGTGCTTGTGTGGCGGATAATGGTTATTATTCAAGAGCTTTACAGTTTATCAATAAAGCTATTAACGTAAAGAAACGTCGTTCTGGTGTAAGTAAGAGGCGCACGGAACGGGGTAAGCGATGACTTTAATAATTCATAGCTTTTTATTGTATCATTTTATTATTTCGGGGACTCCTTTAATTCTAGAATATCAGGGCGTTTGGGTTTCTGCCACGGATTAAATACGAATTATTTGAGCTCTCGTATAAATACCTTTCCCCCACAATAAACCATTAACCCCCACTCCGTTTCCACGCCCTCACTGGTCATCTGGCGTGGGTTATACCCACGATGTGGTGGTAGGTAGGCGGAACTGCCTCCCAGCTGATGTGGTAGAAGTTAATATAGTGCTCCAATGAAGTAATGCCGTAGATTAGGGAACCTTATCATGATAATAGGTGCAGAGGGAAACGTTTAATATCCTTAATTGCCCAAATAAATATCTCTAAATGACATTATTATCATTTTTATTGCAGCAACGGTTTCCAACTTTCCATGGTGTTGTACATAGTACGGGTATCACAAAATCAGATAAATCTGGAATAAAAGTATATTTCTTATTCTGTACTCATTTAAAATACGAGCCTTTTAGAGAATGTATGACATCATGGACGCCCTGCATAGCGCATATATATATAGGGGCCCATGTTAAAGGACACCCATGGGGTCCTATGCCTTTGCTACCCCAGTGGGGTAATAAGTTTGAACATTTGTTACACAGCCGATTGACTTTTCCAAACTGTACGACACAGGAACCCTTAGTGTATTAACCTCTACCACCTTCTGATGGGAGGCTGTTCCATGTATCCACCACCCTTTTAGTAAGATAAAGCGCCCTTATTTCAAAACCTCTGACGTTCTGGTTAATCTCCAATATAGCGATACATATCTGTAATGCTTTGAGCGAGGCGTTGTTGTTGCCTGTGTGGGCTTTAAACAGTTAAAGCGCTCAATTCACGTACGACAGCTCGCTTAACTCGATTGCTTTTCAACAGGTGGAAACGCAGAGGAAATCTAAAGCAGGCTGATTGGGAATCAATGAACAGGCAGGCACGGCCGGGGTGTCTTCACTCCAGCTATTTAGCTATTCATCCGGGGCCTGAACAATGTCGCTGAATGATGAGGACAACAGGGAGCAGATAGCTGACAGATGGCGGGTGATCTACAGAATGCAAAGAGCGCTTAATGTCTCTCTGTCTCTTTGTAAATACCCCCCCCCCCTCGCTCTGCACCCAGATTAAACGCTCGATCATAATGAAATCCGAGCGCCTGCAACTGAAAAGGCAATTTCATATCTGCGTCTCTGTTCAGGATGAAGCATTGCGCCTAGAGATACATTCACTAAACTCTTAGAATTGGGAAGACGGGAATCACAACGTTTAGCCCCAGACAATGCGCTGAAAACAGAACGAGGCTGGAAAAACGGGCACCGTTTGCAAGCTCTGTTGCCGCATCTGGTTCACACAGGTAGAAATCATTTTTGTCTCGGGTGCCCCCGGGGCTGAGGGGGCAAGTAATCCCTGCATTCGGTGTTGTAATGCCCCCACACCCTGGTACATAATTACATCCCTTTGGTGGGTGTTGAAAGGCGGAACATAAGGGCGAGAAGAGAGGGATCCAAAAACAGATCCCTGCTTAGTGGCAGAGGCCAATGCCTCTCAAAGATGCCCACCTGCGGGGACAAAGAGCTCTGTGAATCTCAATGGAGCTCACGCTAATGTAAGCCGTTCTACTCGCCTTACGGGAGATACTTTCCTGTCCTAAAAGAAATATCAGATGGGACAATGCGTAAGTGTGAGCATTAGAGTGAATGTACGGTAGAGTGTATATTTTACCCTATGGTGTTAGCATTTGTGCGCATGTTACTTTATTATGTGTCACCATATGGTGTTAGTATGAGTGTGTGTAAGT
Organism: Spea multiplicata; assembly: GCA_009364415.1. Lineage (NCBI taxonomy): Eukaryota > Metazoa > Chordata > Amphibia > Anura > Pelobatidae > Spea > Spea multiplicata. Next base: position 7,358 of record VKOC01029129.1, read on the forward strand.
GTATGGTGTTAGTACGACTGTGTGTGTAACCGTACGGTGTTAGTATGAATGTCTGTAAGTGTACGGTGTTAGTACGACTGACACTATTGTGTGTAACCGTACGAGTGTTGGTCATGAATGTCTTGTAAAGGTGTACGGTGTTAATACGGACTGTCGCTGTGTAACCGTCGCGATGTTGGTAGTATGAATGCCTTGTAAGTGTATGGTGTTTAAGTCACACTGTTTGATGTAAACCGACACCAGCGCTAAGTAGGTATTGAGTGTGGATAAGTGTATGCGGGGTGTTAGTACGACTTGTGTGTGTAACCGTACTGGTGTTCAGCCCAAATGAATGTCTGTAAAGTGTCTATAGGGTTTAGTACGACTGATAAAATGGCTGTAACCGCTACAGGTAGTTAGTACTGAATGTCATGTAAAGTGTACGGTTGTTAGTATGACATGTCTGTTAAGTGGTATCGGTGTTAGTTACGACTTGTTGGTTGTAACCGTACGGTGTTGGTATGAATGTCTGTAAGTGTACGGTTAGTACGACTGTGTGTGTAACTGTACGGTGTTAGTCATGCAATGTTCTGTAATGTACTAAGGTAAGTAGTACGACTGACACCTCACCTTGTGTGTAACTGTACGGTGTTAGTATGAATGTCTGTAAGTGTACGGTGTTAGTATGGTTGTGTGTGTTGAGTGTCAGTGTGAGCCTAGGGAGAGGGAGGGTGTGTAAGTGGATGGTGGAAGAAGTAATTTTTTGGCCAGTTATTTGGTTGTTGCGTTAAAAGCCCTGCGGGTTATAATATGAACGGTAATATAAACGGTGAAACTTTTAATATTATTACTGTTCTCGCTTTCCACGCACACAGGCGCGGTCAGGACAGCTCCGCTCTTTGCAGGACCCCGCGCACAGGGCCGTTTCGCAGTCAGGCAGTTTCACGGGCAGACTCATTCCTAATTAGGACCCCGTGGACGGTGGTTGCTACGCAGACGGAACGCTCAGGCTGAGCCGTTACCATGGAGACGAGGCCTAGCTCCGAGCCGGCCGCTGTGGGTGAGAGCTGCACCCGGTGAGGATGGGGCTGGAGTCGGAGCCGCTGCTCCAGGCTTGGAGTTATTTCCGGCGTAGGAAGTTTGAGCTTTGCGCCCAGGTGTGCTCTCGGATACTGGAGCAGGAGCCCTGTGACCAGGTACAGCGGCCGGGGCAACATGGGGGGCCTGGGGTATGAGGGGCCTGCTTGTCTGGGCAGTGAGGGGTAAGGTTGGGGTTTCCCTGTTATTAACATCTGACTCCCCAAATCTGCAGGATTTCAGGATCTCCCCGCCTGATCTCGGGCAAGTTGGGGTACTTAGGGGACACTCATAGATCAGCCTCTGACAGGACATTTCTCAAGGGGGACTAGCGCATGCCCGAGGGCCGTCGGTGTGACGGGCGCGTCTCGCCCCCGAGGGTGTGACGGGCGCGTCTCGCCCCCGAGGGCAGCCGCCTGTGTTTTCTTCACTCATGTCACATTGTGAAGGTTAACGAGGGCATCGCTAATGATACCGTTTATGCAAATGTAATCAAGAAAAGAGACTCCGTGATCATTCTGCGCAGGCGACGTAACCGATAACCGATAACTTATTGGGAAATGAAATCGTTTTATTTCTGAGACCCCATTTTTCTATGAAGAATTTGCAGAAGAGGCGGGGGGAGCAGCGATTGATATAAACAGAATTGCTGCGAATAAACATTTATAGAATGCTTAAAAACCTAAACAATAATGTTTTTAGTTTGCGATTTGTTACTTTTACTTTGAAGTCACTGGTTTTATTTCCTTAGCTTTAATTGTAAAGTAGATTTGAATTCATAACCCGTCGCTGCCACAAACCTTTCCTGAATTTACCGTGAATATTGTGACTTGTGTTATAGATATAGATTATACACGGCCGTTCAAAGGTTTGGGGTCACTTAAAAAAGCACATTCTGCCCATTAAAATAACACAAAATGGGTCAGAAATCCAGCACAGACGGGGTTAATGTCGTAAATGACTATTGTAGCTGGAAATGGCAGATTTTTATGGAATCTCTTCATAGGCGTATAGAGGCTTTTATTACTCCCATCACTCCTGTGTCCCAATGGCCTTTATCACTCCCATCACTCCCTGTGTTCCAATGGCCCTTTATCGACTCCATCCACTCCTCGGTCCAATTGGCTTATCTCACCCCATGCACACTCCTCGTTTCCAATGGCCCTTTATCACTCCCATCAATTCACTGCTGTTCCACTTCCTTATATCATCTCCCATCACTCCTGAGCTCAACTGCCCTTTATCACTCTCAATCACTCCTGTGTACCCAATTGCCTTTATCACGTCCCATCACTCCTGTGGTTCCAATGGCCCTTTATCACTCCCAATCACTCCTGTGTCCCAATGTCCTTTATCAACTCCCATCACTCCTGTCCCAAATGCCTTTATCACTCCCATCACTTCCGTGGTCCCTAATTGCCTATCACTCCCATCACTCCGTGTTCCAATGGCCCTTTATCACTCCCATCACTCCTGGGTTCCAATGGCCTTTATCACTCCTATCACTCCTGTGTTCCAATGGAACGTTGTGTTCATTGATCCAAGTTTAAGTTTAAAAGGCTAATTAATGGTTAGAAAGCCCCTTTTTTGTAATTATGTGACAGCCAGAAATGTCCTCGTTTTCCATGACAACAGCTGAGTGACCCCAAACTTTTGGACAGCGTGTATTTGCTGTAATATTACATCGAGGCACAGCTTGTATGTGGGAAACGCGACTTCCTTCAGTACAATGCGAGGCTCTGTGGTCGGCCCGCCATATGGGACGTATTGGCTTTCCGAGATATCCCAGTGTGTCTGAGGCTAACATATAAGAGGATGAAAGCGCACTAATACCACGGATAAAATACTTAACCCTATACACACACACACACACACACACACGCACACCACACACACACACACAACACACACACACACACACACACACACACACACCACACACACACACACACACACCAGGCCTGTCCACACACCCTGAAATTAGGGGTTAAAATTGATAGAACAAGCGGGGAAGGATATTGGGATTCCGTGTTACAAAGTAACTTATTAAATTATGCAGCTTGGTTGCAGTCCCTGCCGTTTGATCTTTGGCTACCGGTTTATTTTGTAGTAAATCGGCGGTCGCTCTGCTCCTGGGGGTCTCGCTGCTGCCGCCTCTATGCTCCCCAGCCACCGAGTCCCCCCCCCCCCCTCCCCCAACCTATTCCAATAACGGATGAATGCTGCAACACGCTCGTCTGTCTATTATTTAAAATTATAGATTCGATTTAAGGTTTCCGATTCTCGGAGTTGTTTTGTTGCAATTATTGTTTTTATTGTTTTTTTTAGCGCCGTCATCTCCCGCAGCGATGTACAATGGATCGTCACGCTTCAGCCTGCGGGTTTCCTCTTGGCATAAAGCGTTGGCTCGGCTCGTATGGCCCACTAATAATCTCTCTATCGCTCTAGCGATAAGTATGCAGGGGGTGTAAAGGGCCGTGCCACGGTTTTAACTGCTTTTGGCAAAATACTTGCCAAAAAGTCTCGCCGCCTTGAGTTTTTAGGGGTTATACGTAAGCGGTGTTGTTGCCATGGCAAATAAAGTGTGACTTCAATCCTGCTGACTGCACAACATGGCGATGGGGCGGCCGGAGAAGCTTAAAATTTCCTTTTGTCCATAAAGTGGGACATATGGAGCAGCGAGAGATGTAATCAGATTATCTAATAAGATGATTGGGAAATAAGGCTGGATGTATGCGCTTTCTTTCCGGTCGCCCAGCTGTTTGCCTTCCTTATCGTCCGAGGGGTGAGAACGTACGATGTATATCCGTAGCTCAGGAAGCTTGGTCAGCCCTGCACGACCCCCTGTGAAAAGGCACTTTGATGACCTTCCATGTCTGCGAACATAATGGGGTAATCTGCTGAGCGGTCAGGATGCCATATTGGATCTGTAAGCGGCGTTAGTGATTAAATAGGGATCTATCTAATAAAGAGGTTTATCTGCATCCTCGCATATCCAAGCGTAAAATCTAATGGAAGAACGAGGGATCGGATCCGAACCGTCCGATGGATACACTGAGGCTTCATCGGCTGAGCTCACCCGCCACGTCCTTACTGAAACATAGTGACGCTAGAACAAGATCCGGGCTCCAAACCAAGGATCCGCGATACAAACAGGCTTACAATGGCTTTATCCGTTATCTTCGTCCGTAGCTGCAGAACGTTCACCGCAAGGTTGTCCTTGGGCGTACATCAAAAATAAAGCGGCTGCCGAGAGAGTGACTTACAGACCCCCGAAAATGATTAACGGTGGGCTTGTAAACCTGTGTGATTTATCTCTGTGTGTTTTCTTCTCCATTTAAGGCCAGAATAAGCCCGTTCCGCGGCCGTTGACTTGCAGTTATGCTCCCGGGGTGCTGGGCTATTAACCCTTTGAAGGTGACGTTCCAGGCATCGTAACCCTGTCAGAGACACAGACGGGCTACATGTATCTCAGATCGATCGGCCGCGCAGTACGGGCTTTACGGACCATGAAAGTGGGCATAGTAAAAATCTAAAACGGGGCATCACGGACCTGGTGGGTTCTACTAGCAGGACAGCAGGTTCTCGATTAGGGTTCTCATCATCGGTACTAGACGGGCTCTTCGATGTCTGTACCTCACAGAAATCGCGTTCCATCTCGGGAAATCATTTTTCTAGCGGTCTGTGCCGATTTAGTGAATTTCTGTGCCGTTATAAAGAATTGCAGCTGTTGGCCTTGAAGCAGAACGTCTCCCGTTCTCCGTTCCGGTACGCCGCCTTTACCGCATTTACATTTCATATTCTTTCTTTTCCTGCTTCCAGGAGTCCGGTTCTGGAGACCTCTCACAGGTAACAATCGTAACAAAATAGACAAATAGAAATGTTCGCTCCGATTTGTCAAACTTCATTGCAATAAAACAGTTGATTAAGTTTAGAGTACACCCCCTCCCCCCATAAACAAATCCAGCCCATGGCCATATATCCTTTTAATGAAAGATTTATACGGCGAGCTATATCTGCGGAGATTTATCAGGAAATATATATTGTGAATCACGCATATTGTTTAGTGTTAATTAGATTAGAAAACCAGCAGTTTTCTGTAGTAGAAATAATCTCTGACTCCCTTGGAGGAAGAAGCCAGAAGAAATTCATTATTTTTCTAGCATTTTTTAATTAGCGCTCAGCGTCATTAACTCTGTGTGTGCCAGGTTCAAGTGGGCATATCTTCAATTCTGTTTTCACTGCCCTGGAAAATGCCATTAAAAACACGGTATACCTCCCAAGTATCCTTATGTTCACCCAGTCCCTCTTTGGGCCCTGTTCTCCCACCACCCTTTGTCTCTCCTCTGATGCCCTGCTTTCCTCCCCTGATGCCCCCTCTTTTCTAGGAGGTCAGAATGATTGCTGGGTATGAGGGGATCGCAGGGTTCTACAGCCCTAAAAGCCCCGATAATGTGTATAGAAACAACTTTATAAATTAAACAGGGTAAATAAAAACCCATTATTCTTCTTCTAAATGCCCCACTCAGTTACACAAATACCCCCACAATAGGGCACACAGCTCCACTCAAGCCACGCCTCTAACCACACCCCCGAAAACAAAAGTGCCCCTCTTGGGCCATTTAAATTATTAGTAAAGTCAGCGCTTCACTAAATATCAGTGAGTTTGGTGTTTTTAGGCGACGCGAATGTGTTAATTTGTATTTTCAGCCTGTCTGCTCTGCTCCCATTTGTCTCCCCTAATTACAGACGTCGTGTCCAATACGGTCGATCGCCTGAAAGGTATTCCCTGTCACTGCTCATTTCTAACAAATGCCCGACAATGAAGATCATTCTAGGTGAAAAACTTCCTCGTAGAATGTATTATTAAGTCAGTAAGGGATCAGACGACCACAATGCTATTTTGAGACGTACCAAGCTGTCAGAAAATATATGTTACAAATTATTTTACGTCTAGAAGACCCTTATTTCTCAGAAGCTCGAGGGCACGTTCTGCTCAATCCCTCCCTCCGAAGCACCGAGCACCTAGAGTCGCATAGATGTGGGTTTGATTCTCTAAACAGGTCAAGGTCTGCATTTTCCCTGAAGGAAGTAGACAGCCCCATAAACTAATGGAAGACCACCTTCTGAGTCCAGACCACCTTCAGAGGGGATTGCAGATGGGTCTGTTGCTTGAAGACATCTTATGGCCTTCATTAGGAACCCAAGAATTGCCACCCATCACAAGGATGTCCGGGGTAGAATGTCCTTGTTCTGTAAAACAATGAGTACTGAAAACGTGTACCTGTCAAACCCCAGGCTCTCTAAATACGTTCTTGCCGTAGATATTACTTTTTGTCCTCGGATACGTTCTCCCCGTGGCCTGGATTGACCTATACCTCAAAACTGGGGCACTTCATTATAATTCATTAAAAAAATAATTGACTGATAAAATTATACTTGAAAAATTCCAGCTCGGTTGTCTGCGGTCCGCTAATTCAGCTGAATTTTCCATGGGCTGTGGGTGACGCGGTGGCCGGGACCCCATCTCTCCAGGAGAAGGCGGTCGAACGCTTTCATTCCTTGTCTTCTCTTGCAGGCGGCCTGGAGTCTGAAGACCAGAGCTCTCACCGAGATGGTTTACGTGGACGAAGTTGATGTTGACCAGGAGGGAATGGCAGAGATGATGTTGGATGAAAATTCGATCGCTCAGGTGGCTCGTAAGTTCACCCCAATGTATATGATTTGCCCTTTTTTTTGTACCCATCCAAGAATTGCCAACAACCTCAGAAGAAAATTCCAGATCTATTGAGATGCCCACAGTGTTCGTCTCGCTATTTCATTGTACTGTCAAAGGTTGCTGTGATATTTTAATACCCCAAGGAGGAAGCGATTATCCTGCTTGACGTTAAAACCTCAATGGCTGCCTTACAGAGCGTTGGAAAGCATTGTATAGGCATCCTGTTGTACACCGTTACGGAATTTGATAGCGCCATAGAAAACAATAAATAATAATAACCTTTGCTTCCTCTTTAGTCCGCTCGTAGCATTTCTTATTTTCTTGAATACAGAACGTTAATTATTTGAATATTCTTTAAATTACAGGTCCCGGCACATCCCTTAAACAAGCAATGAATAAAAAGTTTGACGGCCCCAGTCCAGCAGTCAGGTAAAGAAAAAATCTTAGCTTCGGTCTTTCATGAAGGATTTTTTTGTTTTTTACTTTACTTTATTTAAATAATTGGTGGCAAAAGCTACAGCAAGACCATTGAAAGGCATTAAACCTCTGCTAGAAACTATTGCTAATCTGGGTTAAATTTGGCTCCGTACACAATATTCCAGAACCCTCAATTTTAATGTTAAAATGTATATGACTTTTACTGTATCCACTTCTCACGTAGGATAATGAAGTAACAAACGTCTGGCACCAAACACAATATGAACAAATACATTTTAACATGAGGGTACGCCCACGCTTACTAAGCAGCCAATGGGAGATAAGCATGGAGTGATTCTGTCTCCCATTGGCTTCTTCCCGAACCCTTCATTCTCTCTTTCCCTTGTTTGAATATGTAGACCAGTGACCCAGTCAGGAAGACCAATCACCGGATTTGCCAGACCCAGTACCCAGTCCGGACGGCCGGGGACCATGGAACAAGCCATTAGGACTCCTAGAACCGCCAGTACAGCCCGGCCCATGACCAGCGCGGCCGGCCGAAGCATACGACTTGGAACGGTAGTTACTTAAACCAAACGAGGATACGCTAACTAGCCGGTGGGGAGCGCGGGGAATCTAATAGTTTGTTAAAATGTCTCTCCTCTTACCCAGGCGTCAATGCTTACTCACCCCGATGGACCTTTTATCAATATATCCCGGCTCAATTTGGCTAAATACGCAGAGAAACCCTACTTGGCAAAAGTGAGTTTGCTTCTAAAAAAAAAATCCCTGCAACAAATGGAACATAACTTTTCTTAATGCTCTAGATGATAAAAAATGCACATAATTTGGTCATGTGTCATTGTGTCTCTTATTATTATAGCCCCCCCCATCAGTTTTTAGGACTAAATGTAGACCCTAATTAACTGAACATTTTGCCAAATGCTGCCCTACGTTAGAATATTTGTAATAATTTCAAGCTCACCGGTGCCTACGCAATAAGCTACTACAAATGAAATGGTTTATTTAACCCCTTCACGACAAAGCCCATACACGTACGGGTTCTCAATGCATTGTCTTTTAATGGGTGTAAGGACAGCCCGTTGTCCTTAAGGAGTTGATATTCCAAAGTGATGGATAATAAGATGTGTAGGATCCCTGTTCTTTCCCAGTCACCTGTCCGACGTGTGGCCCCTGGAGGTGAGAGGATACGTAAACCCATATCAGTATCCCGGGGGTGATGGACAGCTAACATTATTCCCATGTGGGGCGTCAAATTAGAGGGTCACTGAGGGGAGTCTGTGTGTTCAGTCTCTGAATGACTTGTATGTAGCGCCTGGATCCCTCTTTGCTGCTTACAGATCATTTTAATTCACTCATCGCCTCTGTTAAAGGGGGACAGAGAGAGACCCTTACAGTTTGTTTCTAAATCACTGATGGTACAGCGGACTTGGTGATATGGAAACGACCTGCATCTTGCGTGTTTTTGTTAGCTGAAGACTTTGGGTGAAGTTCACGTGCGTTTCATCTTTTTCCAGGCCCTGTTCGAGTACATCTTTCATCATGAAAACGACGTGAAAAATGTAAGGATGCAGAATGCTACATCATAGAAAATAATATATAATTCATGAAAGTATTTTCAAGCCCAACATAGGCTGATGGCACGTTTTCGGAAGACTGATTTTGGTAGTCACTTCTGATAAAGACAGATTTTGGTAGTCACTTCTGATAAAGACAGATTTTGGTAGTCACTTCTGATAAAGACAGATTTTGGTAGTTACTTGTGAGTAATGACGACACGTTGAGGATCTCTTGTTGATTCCGCCTGTGTCGTTCGCAGGCCCTGGAGCTGGCCGCCCTGGCCACAGAGCATGTGCAGTTTAAGGATTGGTGGTGGAAAGTGCAGCTTGGAAAATGCTATTACAGGTAGGCCCCAATTACAAATAATACAGGCAAATCTGTACATGCGCGCGGGCGCTTAATACGGCCGTTTCATCTGCATATCGAGAGGTTGTGCACCCCAGAGCCTGGGACACTCCTGTGAGACCATTATACCCCCTTCCCTTTGCTTGTCTCATCTGGATGTATACCATAATGACAGCTCTGTCACCTAAAATCATTTCTAAGGGACGCGGTGACAAGCCGAGCTCCCGTTAGACCGACGATGAGATATTTGGAAGCAACGCCATGACCTTGGACTTTTCAGGTCCTCGGAGCTCCAATGGATGGTTTGTGGGGAGGGCTGGGGAGATATATGAACTTTATGTCCGTACAGTTAATGTTCTCGTCGGTAAGAGGGGCTTCGCTTTAGTCATGGTATTTTTAACTGATTTCATATTGTTTTACTTTACCGATGTGACGTCCATCTCGCTGTTTTCTGCCAAGGCTGGGATTGTACCGTGAAGCAGAGAAGCAGTTTAAATCTGCACTGGCGCAGCAGGACATGGTGGACGTATTCCTGTACTTGGGGAAGGTAAGTCGGTCTCCAAGATGTCTGGATGCTCTCAGCAAGGCGTGCAGCTGGAGATATATTAACGTAATTTGATTTACCAGGCCAGACGTAAAACAGCACAAGCCAGGGCTACGTGTCTCACTCGCTCTCACATCTCTTACCCCGCCTGGGGATTTATGTGTTCCCAGGGGTTTGTGCGCACTTACTTTGCTGTCGTCAACTTTGCAATGGGAAGTCCCATTTCTTATTCAGAAACGTATAGGCAGAGGGGCAAGAACCCTGATCTCCTTAGATCTCGTGCCCTGCCATCAGTCCACGCCTTGCGTTAAAAAGTGAGTTGAGTAAGCTGTGGAAGGAGCAGTCTCTTTCCCGCTATATACCAGGTTCACGGAGTACGTGATGCCATCTGCTTGGTGGCTTAATTGCCTTACAAATGGCGGCCTCAGCCAAGAGCACACCGAGGGCTTCTAAGACGTCTTCAACCAGTAGTACTTCTCCTCCACGCTCTCTGTTCCACCGCCATGAACAGAAGGCAAAAGAGTTTCTACCCGGTGTAATAAATCCCAACATTAGTTAACACTTTGTATACCAGGGTAATTAGTCTAGAGGAATACATATAGAATAAGCAGTGTGACTGGGGAAAGGCTGCTCGATTTCACCGATACATTGCCATCCGTTTCTTTTATATAATATCGCACGGCAAGTTTCTGTTCCATGGTTATTCATTCATTAGATGAATGCTTATTGTTTTTTGTCTTAATAAACTATAACCGTCTGCACAAATACCAGAAGTACGACTAAAGAACATAAAAGCTCCCTGAACCTCGCACTAATTAATCCGTGTCGCTGCTGTGATGTGTAATTTAAAACAGGACAGAGAGATCGGAGAGCGGCGAAGAGGTTAGGAGAGGCCAAAGATGTTGAGTTTCGTTACATGCCACACAAGGACACACAAATGTCGGGATATACCTGCTATATACTGACGATGCTTACTAATGCTTTATTAGGTTTATACGCGGATGGACCAGCCTCTGACAGCTCTGACTCTCTTTAAACAAGCTTTGGACCGCTTTCCTAAAGAAGTGACGCTCCTGTGTGCAGTGGCCCGGATTCATGAGGTGGGTGGCTCGGTTTTCCCCCCCCAGTGTGAGTGCCCCTTGGAGTCTTTACTCCACTTTATTATAAATTAAAATGCTGGGGAACCAAACAAGTGAAGAGTGTAACGGCTACAAGGCTCTCACACATCCCATTCATCCAAACGGTCTATGTAAAGACGATATGGCGCAGTAACAACAGTGACGGGCGCGTAATATAGATTTTTTATTTGCCTTTTGGTGCGTTCATCCGCAGGGGCTATTTTTTTTTTCTTCTTGGCTGATATAATTGCATAAATATACAGAGACAGAAATGGTCAGTACATTAACTGCAATGATACGTCTTGTTTTGGGTGTCCAGGAACTGAATGACATGCAGTCGGCGTCGGAGTACTACAAAGACGTCCTCAAACAAGACAACACCAACGTGGAAGCCATCGCGTGCATCGGCAGCAACCACTTCTACACCGACCAGCCCGAGATCGCGCTGAGGTTCTACAGGTGCGCCGGGCGTCTCAAAGCTTTATTCTGCATCTCGCAAAAAATATTTCCGCTCGTGATCACAACCCTTCCGGGTTTAAAGATAATTTTATACCCCAAAAACAGAACATTTTTTAAAACAAAATAGTGCTCTACAAGCAAAATTAGCAACGGTTTCAAATAACAAGCAATAATGATTTCGATTTATTTAAGAATTCAGGCGTCCATAGGGGCAAGAACCGCTTTTCTAAGAGTTTTATAGAGCATGTGTTTGGGGGCAGCAGTTTCTGATGCCCCCATGCCTCTGCGTGTATACCCTTATTGTACAATAATGGAGTATGAAACATTCCATGACGGAGACCCCGCGGGAAGCGGCTGAGGGTCCGTCTGAGCACGTCCCGTTTCCCAGCCCCTGCTGGCAGGCGGAGGAGGGTGCATGTCCTGGGGTTATATATTCCGGCTGGTGTGATGCTGTGTAGTAGACACTGTGTTTTTTGCAGATTGTTATTAGTGTTGTTGTTGTTTTGAGGTTTTTACCGCTTCTCTCTATTTTCCAGACGCCTTCTTCAGATGGGGGTCTACAACTGTCAGCTCTTCAACAACTTGGGATTGTGCTGCTTCTACGCCCAGCAGTACGACATGATCCTGACCTCCTTCGAACGAGCCCTGTCTCTGGCGGAGAACGAGGAGGAGGCAGCTGAGGTTTGGTACAACTTGGGACACGTGGCAGTGGTAAGTGCATGGCCAAGGAGGCAAAATGCACCTTTTCAGTGAATTTTTTTTTTTTAAACACCTGCTGTTCCATGGGTGATTATCTGACATGCTACAGAGAGCTCAGGGGTGAGCCCATAGGTACCCAGGCACTGCTATGGTATTTCTTCTAGCCCTCCCCATATAACTGAAACCCAAACGTATATTAATAAGTAAACTCAATCCAAAGGTCACTTACGCAATCGTGCTCATACTATCTGCCTTCTCTCCCTCACCCCACCAAACCCAGGCTCGCCCCTGACTCTCTAACACCGTACGCTGAAACATACTATCGCCCCAACGTGATATACTAACATTTACACACTCCTGCTGCCGCCATACACCCATACACACACTCAATAATGAATTATTTATATATTATATTCAACATGTTCATTCATTATATTTATATTTATGTAAATTTAATATGTTTCATATTGATTGTATATAATTCAGACAACCTAATGAATTCAGATTTCATATTTTCATCCTGCATTTTATTAATCATGAGAGAACTAATTTTTTATGTGATTATCTATGTATATTTAATGTATATATGTGGCTGTGATTATGACTATATATTCAGCTGATCCAATTCATTTATTTGATATATTCATATTGGAATCAGTCCATCTATTTATTTATCTACATAAATCTTTAACTAATGAACTTGGATTCTATATGCATGTTGATTTCCCCTGATGATCAGTATACTGTATATGTGCGATTGGGAATATACATAAAGTTTCAGTGATTAATATGCAGATATTTCAGAGATTAATATCCATCTCATACGATGACTCTACAACCCACTAGATCTATTCATTTGTTTTTGTAGATGTCCTTATGTGTTTAATACATTTATTATAAATCTATTAATTTGATTAAATAAACGTTCATTTATTTATTGGTCAAGAATATCGGCCCCCAACGAACATAAGGGGCGCATGGTCTCTTGGTTCCATCACGTCGGTGGCCATGGTTACCATGACGCTATAGAAGTCCCGTGCTATATTCTGGCCTATTGCGAGACTTCTTTTAGTCTAAAGGTAATCTGTACGTCATCTATGACGAGACGGAAGTCTGGGGGGATTTGTCTCCTATCGCGATACTTTTTCTAAATAAATAAATAAATAGGTCTCCTGTAGAGCAGTTATGTTTTTTTTTGTATTTATTGTTAATATATGTTTTGTTTCTTTTATTTATAATATATTAATACATTATATATAATTTTATATCTGCACTTTTTGAGCGCTGTCTTTCTTTAGTTAATCTTTTGACACACACTCATGTCAACACCCTACAGCAACATGCGCACACATTCGAACAGAATGCAGTCACACATACTAATACACACTCGTGCAAACACGTACACTAACAATAACACACAATCTAACACACACACACTCAAGCAAACATGTGGAAACACATGCTAACAACTTACTCACACACAACACCATCTATTCACACACACACACTCATTCACACACACTCATGCTAATAGCATGCGCTCACGCACACAAACTAACCTCATAGCATTCTTCTTCCATACTGTAACAAACATTAGTTACTACACCGTGCACTTACATGTACATACACACTCTCCCCGCACTCACCTAAGCACCCCTGAAGGAGCGGGATATCTGCCCTTGAGGGGGGTGACTGTAGTAGCACCATGTGGATGTGCGAACAGCAAATGTCCTCTATCAAATTAATGCGTGACTTTGACTTACCATACCATGGCCTCAATGCATACATTTATTGGACTACTGTGTACTCATTAAGTGGTTGCTAACTAATATTTTAGGGTATCGGAGACCTGAACCTGGCATACCAGTGCTTCAAGCTGACTTTGGCCAATAACAACGACCATGCCGAAGCCTACAATAACTTGGCGGTTCTGGAGATGCGGAAAAACCACACCGAACAGGTAAGTGTTTTTAATGGAGTGCTTCCGCCTGGAAACCAGCGCCCCGAGACTTCCGTTGGACTCGTCGATAAAACCCAAATAGTACATTTTAATTGAAGCTAACTTTTAACTCATTGTGTGCCGCACACCGAGGAATAGTAAGGATTAGCTTTAGGGGTATAAATGGAATTAATAGTTTGGAGCTTCTTGATCCAAGGAGAAATCCGATTGCCTTTTGGGGTCAGGAAGGAATTTTTTCCCCTGATGGCAGAATTCGAAGTCGCTTAATTAGGGTTTTTTTTTTTTGCCTTCTTTTGGATCAAGAGTAGGAAGGTTGGGTGGAAGGGTTGGACTTGATGGACTTTATGTATAAGTATGTAAGCTCTGAAAATTCTTCTGATTTCTCGTGTTGCAAGAATAAGACACACGTTTTTATTGTAATTATATTATTGTATCCCCCTGAACCTTGTAAGAGGTAGGAGCAGGAGCCGCTTCCAGTGTTAGCGTGTGTTAACGTGTGTTTGCGTTAATTCTGTTCTTATCTTGTTTATGGAATTGTCACTTTGTAAACGTAATGAACATTTTGTTCTGTGGACTGCGGACTATTTCTGATGGGGACCCCTGTGACACAGCTTGTAATGTTCTCGTTGCAGGCCAGAGCTCTTCTGCAAACCGCCGCGGCCGTGGCCCCTCACATGTACGAGCCACACTTTAACTTCGCCTCCCTCTCGGAGAAGGTAAGCGGGATTCATTTAAGTTTCCGGCAGGACTGCGTGATGGGATCTGTGCCGGACGGACACCGTAACAGACGCGCATGTTGTGTATCGGTAAGGAGTCGGCCGTGGTCACCGCTCGACTTCTCTCTTGCAGATTGGAGACCTCCAGAGCAGTTACATCGCTGCGCAGAAATCCGAGGCGGCTTTTCCCGATCACGTGGAGACTCAGCAACTGCTCGAGAAGTTGAGGCAGCATTTTGCAATGATTTAATCGATTATTTTACACACACAACTGATAATTGCTACCAGATTTAATATTAACCGGCTGCCGCTGATAAGATAATGCGCAGCAGTAGGGATTTAGGCTGTAGATAAAAGTTTAACCCTTCTGCCAACTAGAGCCAGCAAGATTTAACCCTGTTAGCGCAAAAAATGGTTAAAAGAATGCGTGAGTGGATCACAATGGTGGTTTTTATCTAAGGATCATTAGTACAGACGGTTCTGTGCCACAATGGAGAATAAGGTGACGCAGGATAAGACCCCTGAAGGGAGTGTGTAAGCTTAATCGAGTAACACTCCTTCCAGGGTTACTTGGAGGGTGGCTGAAGAAGTGACCTGGTGGTCCATACCTACGCTTTCGTTAGCTGCAGGAACATTTAAGTTGTGTGAACATTTTCATATATTGGTCTATATAGTAAAGTCTGTTGGGCTCTCGTTAAAATCAAGCAAAAGCTCCTTAAAAAGCAGTTTCTCCATTCGATTTCCGGGACAGGGTCAGCACTTTTGGGAGAGCGAAGTTCATAGATGAAAGTAAGTTCACAGAGAAATGATTATTTTGGCAGTAGGATCTGGGAGATCTGTAGATATGTGTTTAGCCAATAAATTATTCTAGTTTTTGCAATTTATTTGCAGTTTCGTGACTGTTATTTTGTTTTATGATGTGTTACGCTATATCCCCCTCTTCCTTCCATTCTGCGGATGATGACGGACTACAACTCCTATGATGCCCTGGAAGCCTTTTGAAGGCTCATGGGCCCTATAGTATTACACCACTTATTACGCTTAGGACAGTCTTACTGTATACCATGCTACTGGCCCTGTTTTTAGGCCAAGCTTGGTCAAGGGACATCTGATCCTCTCTAACTTCTCCCCTGACATCAGTTACTAACTAAGATGATACTATAATCTTATTCAAAATGATATCCAATAATTCCCACATGACGGGAAGCCTGTTGTGACCTTTCCCCGAGATCCAGCAGAAGCTTTGCTGACTTGTAAGACGTTTGCAAAGTCAACAATTCAAAGTATTGAGATTGCGTACAAGCCGTTTGCGGATGACATTGTGACACGGTGGCTCTTAGTAACCTTGATACGCGTTTTACTTATTATTACAGAATGACTTTCTTGGAAAGCTCCGGCGCTCGAAGGTTTGTGAAAGACGCCAGAATACAGTAGCGGAAAAACGCGCGTTAATTAGTTTGAATTGTTTATGTGACCCGCGATCCGGCAGATTAAGGTAATCTGACGTCAGAAGAGCCTCTCTCTCTGAATTATCGTGTTAAGAACGTTCCAATTTGAATAAACACCAACCCGGCCACGTCTGAGCTGCAACGCGGATCTCACAGGTTTAATTAGCGTTTATAACGCATGGCAGGGGCCAGCGGGCTGCGCAGGGTGTATTCGCGGGACGCGTTTCGCCTGCGTGTGAAATAGAAACCGGCAGCCATCTCCTATCCCTGTTTCTAGGAATTGCAGGATTTTATCTCCCTGGTTCTCTGCCCTGTTAAGTTACTGATAAGCAGCCTTTGTAAGAGTGGGGGAGGGAAAGGGAGAGACGTTTGGGACAGGACTTTGCCTGGGTAATGCTGGGTTTGCCAGCATTTAAAACATCACAGTCTGAAAGTATGTTCAATAAATAAATTTATTTAATACCAGAAGCTGTCGTGTAAAAAAAACTTTAGCGAAATTAATAGCTGCTGAGTTTCAGCGCCCTCCGTGCGGCCAGACGCTGCTCCTCAGGCTTCCGGTGTCCGGGGGTAATAATCGTCTGTCCGCACGTGGGTTTAGTTTTTGCAGAACTCTTGGGAAAAAAATATTGACAGGTACTGTCCCCAAAATGTGAAAATGCAGAGAAAATTTGTAATTCTTGTTTTAAATCATTTTGTATTTTTTTTTTTCCCTTTGGCTATTAAGTACTCTTTCGTAACCGGTTTCACGCCTCGTTTAATTTGGGGGCAATCTATTTAAATCTTAAAGCACTTGGTTGCCAAGAAGAGGACATCTGATGCGTATACAACTACAAGACGTAAAACGCGTTGTAAGGAAGCCCATGCCTTGTAAGCTTCTAACGTAATCAGCCACGTCCGCACTAATGTTCTCGCTTATGGTCGGTAAACGCACTTATCCTGCCCTCATTAGTGGACGTATCGTTTATAATCACTTCTCATTGTCAATATGGAGCTTTATCAGCCAAAGTCAATAATTCTACCCCTATGGATCGGGGAGGCGATTTTGTTGTAGAGCAGACACAATGACATTTCCCCGGGTATGGAAGCCAACCATTGAAATGATGGAGATGGCTACTCATTGCGCGGTGATTATCAGATAGTTTCTTAACAACTTGGGAGGACGTGGAGTACCGAAAGAACAATATTTCACAGCAATTGGCGTGTTTTTCAGCAGAAATAGCCTCGCTTTCTCCTAGTAGGTTGTGTTTCGCATGTAGAAGCTTCACAGTGTCTCCTTGACCAAGCCTGGGACTCGGGGGAGACCAGAGGCGCATGTCTGCTCTTTTAATTGTATTTGGACGTTTCACTGGTGAGTTGGAACCTAAAATTGTAGCAGGTATGGCTTACAGGTCCTTAATGTCCTTTTGGACCTCTCTTGGCCCTATAGGTCTATATAGTTATTAATAATTATTAATCTCACTTGTAAATACAATTTGGTGTTCTGTTCCCTTGTTACATCTCTGTACTTGGACCATTTCAGCCAATGGCATGTCTTTTATGGCGTGATCCATGCCAATCAGCAATAGAACTAAGGGTCGTATCTGGATCTCTGGTTATCTAACATCCAAACCTGTGGACCCGCCACCAACTTCTTCTTAATAAATAGATATGTAAGAGCTTAAAATATTTCCTCTGATTTACCAGGACTTTACATCTCCCGCCACCATGTGGTCTCCTGGAGATCGAGTCTCGCCTAACAAATGGCTCAATGTTTCCGGCTTCTCCGGTGACTACGCCAACTGCTCGCTCGAAGGAACGTGGCACGGCACGCTTTTTGTTATCACGTACGGCGTGAGTATCGTCGTCGGCGTGCCTGCGAATCTCATGGCGCTTTGTGGAGTCTGCCACCTCGTGAAATCCCGGATCCTCCATTCGGTTTATCTCCTGAATCTCACCGTCGCCGACCTGCTCTACTTATCGATCTTGCCTTTGTGGATCTTATACTTCATGAGAGACCACCACTGGGTTCTGGGTACCACGGCGTGCAAAGCCAGCGGGACCCTGTACTTCATCAACATGTATGCCAGTGTTTACTTTCTGTGTTGCATAGCGGTCGAACGGTGTCTGGCCATCGCGTATCCCCTGAGATTCCAGACTCTGAGAACCGTAAGAGGCTACGTTGCCGTCAGCCTAGTCGGGTGGCTGGTTATCATTACGTGCCAGGTCCCCATCATCGTGTCGGCGGAGTTTGCCTATTCCCACCTCTGCTACCAGGGCTACGTGAAAAGCCGGTCGCACGCCGTAGTCGCTTGTGCCGCTTCTGTTTTTGGCTTCTTGTGTCCCTCGTTCCTCCTGATATTTTGTTACCACGCCTCGGTTCGGGGAATCGAACACTCTTCGGTAGCGCCGACTGACGCCTTCTGGATAAAATCCATGCTGCTCGCGTGCTTACTGACTTTCCTCTCCTGCTTTGGACCTTATCACTGTATATCTTTAGTCCACGCAGTCCACGTGATCATTTACGGTCCCGACTGTGACTTCGTGCTGACCATCCACTCGTACTACAGGATCAGCGTCGCCATCACGAGTCTGAACACCATCCTCGACCCTCTGTTGTACGTCTATTTCTGCAAGGATTTATCTAAGCATCTGGAAAAACTCTGCCGTTGCGGACGTTAAGCAGACCGGCTGTCAGAGAAACAACGTGGCCAGACCATAAGGGGACCGGCTGAAGGAAGAGGACACATTAATAAAAAGCTGATTATAATGATGATTAAAGATTTTTAAATAAAGGAAATGAATTAATATAATAGATCCTCGTCTGTCTCTGTGTTCGACGTGTTCCTTATATTCTGTTCTTCTCGGGGTGATTTATTTAGCAATCAGTCTCTTTTCTACTAGAAATATGATTATTTGAAGACCTTAGGGATTCTCTAAAATGTTCGTACCGAGTCTTGCTGTTTTATTCCTGGTACATTCTGGGAAGCAGAGGTTTTAGACTGATGGAAGATAAGTGGAGTAGAAGAAACAAATGTTTAAAGACGTTGCCTTACCCCCTGGGGATGTGGCGTTAATGCGAACACAATATACAAGGGCACAAGACAAATACCGCAAGGGGGTGTCTAAAATAGCAAACGGGGCGATTCCCACACGTATCTGTCTTTTTATGCATCAGTATGTTACAATGGTGGGTGTCCCCTAATATGTAAAATGTTTAGCTTTCTGGTTATATATGGGTCCAAGGGATAGCTGGCCGGGGGGAGCAAAGGGACGATTGCCCCTCGAGCTGGTCAAAGTTGTTCACAAAAGACTGGTCTGACCTGGATGTGTAAGTGTATGTGTGAGCATGAATGCGTATGTGAGAGCATGAATGCGTATGTGAGAGCATGAATGCGTATGTGTGAGCATGAATGCGTATGTGAGAGCATGAATGCGTATGTGAGAGCATGAATGCGTATGTGCATGAGCGTATGTGCTGTGGTGTGAGCATGAATGCGTATGTGCAAGTGTGTGAGCATGAATGCGTATGTGTAAGTGTGTCAGCATGAATGCGTATGTGTAAGCCTGAGGCAACAGGAACTGGCCAGAAACTGAAATTGGTGAATGGTAGGTGTTCCGGTGGCGGAAGAGCAGAGCCCCTGTGACAGAGCGTGGGAATTCTGGAGCCGGTAGAAGCGGGAGCTCCTACAGTGGAAGAGATGACAACAGCTGAGCGCAGCGGATAATGGAACTGGGTAGCAGTAATGAATTAACAGACAGCAGGAACTCTTTTGGTAAGTGAGTGAACAGTAGCTGACCGCAGGAATTCTGGAACCGGTAGCAGCAGGAGTAACAGGCAGGCAAGATATAAGCAGGGTCAGTAAAATAGCATCGCAAGCAGAATCAATATCCAGGAACAAAGTCAGAAACCTTGTCAAGCAAAGGACCGTAGGATGCAGGGATGGGCAGCAATGGGTCCAAGGGTCAGGATGAGGCAGGAACGGGCTAGGAGGGGTTAACAGGGCAGATTGAAAGAAAATACCAGCATTAAGTTGTGTTTTGTGGTTTTGAAAATTGTATGGTCTGCGTCCCCAATGTGTTTTTGAGACGTTTCCCTTTAAATAAAACGGTTACTGTAACGGTTCTGTCTCAGCTCTGTGTTGCCAGTCTAGCTGTGGCCTGAGGGGGCAGTGTGGTGCCTTGTTTTCCACTTTTTTGGATTAGTTTGTAGTGATGGGAAGTTCAGATCATTTCGGCTCGTTCATTGAAATGATCCGAATCTTGGGATCACTCAGTGTGACTCGCAGGAGTTGCTGTTTCCCAGTCCCTCCGTGCAGGCACACTAACGATTGGCCCCGCCCCTTTCATTACACTCAATGAACCCTCCTGCCTGCCTACTCTGGTGATTGAAGGCAGAGAGTCGTTCAAAGATCCAAATCTTACAGGGATCCGGATCTTACAGGGATTCAAATCGTTCAGAGAACATCACTGACACCATACTTTTATAAATAAATACATTAATAGTCTTCACTGCCCCCAGGACTTAGAGTCCCCTCAGTTTGCCCCCCTTACCTCTAACTGCACCTTAAGTTAACTTTA
>VKOC01029131.1:0-14769 GCA_009364415.1 Spea multiplicata
CAAGAGGTTAAAGTAGTCAGGATAGTCGGGTCTGGTACACAAGAGGTTAAAGTAGTCAGGATCGCCGGGTCTGGTACACAAGAGGTTAACTTAGCCAGGATAGCCGGGTCTGGTACACAAGAGGTTAACGTAGCCAGGATAGCCGGGCCTGGTACACAAGAGGTTAAAGTAGTCAGGATAGTCGGGTCTGGTACACAAGAGGTTAAAGTAGTCAGGATCGCCGGGTCTGGTACACAAGAGGTTAACTTAGCCAGGATAGCCGGGTCTGGTACACAAGAGGTTAACGTAGCCAGGATAGCCGGGCCTGGTACACAAGAGGTTAAGAGGAGTTCACAAAAGGAAGCAGTCTGTACAGCACAATAACTGAGCGCTGACTGAGTCTCAATGCTCAGTTTTTGAATAACCCGGCCCCAGTGGGCGTGTCCCTGCGCAAGCTCGCCAGGAGTGTGAGGGAACACATAAAGTTAATAAAGGTGTGCGCATGCGCGTCTAGCAGGCGGCGTGTAAGCAGAGGATGCGGGGGAGGAGGGAGAACCACGCGGATATTCCGGCGAGTCACTACGACGGACCCTGACAGTATGTAAATCAGCATGTATGTGAGATATATGTGTGCGTGATCTCATCCGCTTTAAAGTATGTCCCTGAATGTCAGAAATAAAATGTGGTCACCCTAATTTAGATATATATCTTCTTGTGAGTCTTGCACCAGTTATACAAGCACCAAGATGCATGCTGGGAAATATAATGGTGTTAACAGTAATGCAAGAGATTTTCTCCAGAATTCTTAAAAAAATAATGATATATATTGTTAAAAAATAGAATAACACACACAGATATATATATATCTATACAGTATATTCGGGGGTTTTCTTCCCTTTTTGGATTTTGTTCTGATTTCCAATTTAATCTCCGAAAAAAAGAAAAATTCTAAATATAAAAACCAAAATAGAGTTAAAGTTTAATAAATCACCTTCATTGTTATCTCTGAGAAAGTGTAAAGTCCAGAGCGGGATCTGTTAACCCATGCGGAACGGATTTGCTGCTGTACAGGGAGACAGCAGATTTAATTGTGTGAACCAAACGCACGCCAAACCCGGGTCAAATTCTGTTTTAATTACAGCCGATTCACCTTGACAGCGTCTTGTAACAGTGAATCATTTATTGAAAATGCTTTTTTTTTGTTTGCCAATTTGTGTAATTGTTTTGAAGATATTTAGTTTTAAACTACGGGACTAATTCACCCCGGGGATGCTGGGACCGGGGCAGATCGTGGGACACTCCGGGAGAAGCGCCGTTTCTCGGGTGTTCCGGGTCGGGACCCAAATCCTCCGGGTTACGGGAGCCGGGTTCTGACACGCCCACTCCCCGCCCCTTTCCTCCTTATATGGGAGGATGTATCGCGACTCCGGAGACTGCATACATCCCTGCAGAACACGGGGGTATCTAAGTGTACACGGGGGTATCTATGTGTAATGGCCGACCTACCAGGTCTCTGCCCTCCACTCATCAGCAGCTTCCTTCTGACCAGAAATCAGGAGCCTCCGGTGCTCGACGAACCCATAAATTCATAGATCAGTGCTGGGTGGGCCATTGTGGGGTGAGCTACTTTTTTACCCCAGCAAATGTTCGGATGGGAAACTAGCAGGGGTATTGGGGGATGGGTATTGGGGGATGGGAGTTGGGGGATGGGCATATTTTTTACTGTAACCCTTTCGTTCCATGGCAAGTTTTCTGTATTTTTTAACTCCCGTCACCCCAATAGGCCCCCATGGGTAACAACCATAGTTGCGTCCATCGATTTATTTATTCGTCCTCCAGTATTAATTTAGGGTAAAGAGCAGAATACCTGAATAATCCCCGAATCCCTCCGTATCTGGTCATGTGATTTTGTATGATTTTCATCTTCACAAACATGTTGAGTTCAAGCCATTGAAATAATTGCACCGAATGAACCTCATCAGATCGACGCACGACGAAAGTATATTTTTTAAGAGAATTCTATTACACATAATTAAGTTTCATTAAAAAGCAGTCATGGGGGTATTTTAATTGACAAAAGATTTTGGCAGCGGCTGGATTCGGCGACAGCGGCAAATTATATCTACCGGGATGTATAATGTTCCAAGTTTAATTTATGATATATATATATATACACGGTATATATAACTTTATCTTGAGCTGTGTACATGCAATAGAAACCTAGAACCTGCGGCAGATCATTTATCGGCCCCGTCTAGTAAACCCGTTTCTCCTGCTGTGCTTGACACAAACCTTAATCGGTCGTTGGTCTGAATGTAGATTCAGGATTCATATGCCTATAAATTCCATGTATTGCTGGTGCTGGAATCCCCTGGCAGACCTGGTGACTTCGATATTCGAATATCTTACCCGCGACAAGTCTTGGTTTCAGAAGGGCCGTTATTAGAACCATTGGCTACCCGGCGTCTGGCGGTCGTTAATAGTATATCAGTGCAATGGGCTATTAAGGGGTTGAATCGGAAGGTTCTAGATAGGTTCATTGCGATCAACTATTATCACAGCACTCATTTTTAAGCACCAAAAATGTGTAAGGGCGGCTGATAGCTGATTATTTTGTTATCGAATAACTTGATTCTATATTTGGGAAGCGGTCTCGTTTCTCAATAAACCGGCGTTCATTTCCTTCGTGTTGGCGCGTTAGAAATGCTTCGTCTGCTACAGGAAATTCTGACTGCGGGCCGCTGGCGGCAGAAGGGAAATGAAAAGCCGCCGCAATAGGGCATAAAATTATTATTAATCCCGATATCGATAGATTTCCATACTTTATCGACGCAGAGACGTGGAAATGGAGCACTCAGACGTCCTTAAACTGAAACTGATTAGATTTGGTCCAACTGTTACATTAAAAAACACACAAAAGAACAATGGATATACCATAAAAAAAAGGCTACGGATCCCTGGCGTCGGTGTGTCTGATTTTATAGGGCACCTTCCCTGATGTTCCTTTCTTCTACCTTTCTTCTACCCTGAGCAACTCTTTCCTCCCCTGATGAAACTCTCTCCTTCCTCATGCGCCTTTTCTCATCTCCTAAAGCCTTCTTTCCTCCTTGATGCCTCTCTCCTCCTTGTTGCCCTTCTTTCCTCCTTGATGCCCATCTTTTCTCCTTTGATACCACTCTTTCCTCTACCGATGCCCCTCTTTCCTCCCCTGAAGGTATCGCAGGGTTTTACAACCCTAAAAGCCCCAATGATGTGCATAGAGACAGCGGGAAACAGCTTTATAAATTAAACGGGTTAAATAAAACCCACATTATTCTTCTTCTAAATGCCCCACCCAGTTACACGAATACCCCGCGATAGGGCATAAAAAGTTTGGGTAATGCACCACTTCAAACCCCTCCTCTTAAAACACAAGCATGCCCTTCTTTTCCCGTTAGGAGAGTTGGGTGGTATCATACGTTCTATGCGTATATCGCACCAACTACTTCTAATAACTCATTGTTTAAAACTAACGTTGGTTTCTTACCGTTCTCCCTCTATAACGTAATGAGTTCCGTTGAGCTGTCAATCATACGCACCGGGTGGTCATGCGAGGACGCACACATCTTCTTGAGAAAGACACCTGGTGGGGTACAACTCAAAAAAGGCTGATCTGGTAGTATTTTTTCCCCAAAATGTATCATTTAAACCTCAAACTCAAAGCCTCTACATACTTCTGTACAGTATTAAAAGTTTCATGTTTGGTTTTTCTGTTTTTTGTCGTTTTTTTTTTTCTTTTTCTACCCCTGGCCGTTCACAGTTAATCCTCTTTCAATAATAAAAAATAAATAAATATGTTCCTTAACTCAGGAAAATAGAGAGCCCGGGGGATGATATCTTTTCACAATTTAAGTGATCGTCGTGATCCGGCTTTCTGGCGAGATATGGCGGACGCGTAATAGAATTATGTGGTGCTTTACAAGGAAGGACAATGGGAGGTCAAAGGCCAAACTACACAACGCAACTGTATCTATTTCCAGAGAGCTTTTCCATTAAATTATACGGCCAACAGTAAGTCAAGAATACGACAAAAAAAAAGAACCAACCATTTATTATTTTTTTTAGTTTTCCAGCTGTTTTTTTTGTATTTGTGTAGTGTTTTATTTTATGTTTCAGGCAACAATGTATCGAGCTGAGTATTTCCATTCACTAAGACAAAATAGAATTTCAATCAGATATAAGCTACAAACGCAAGGCACTAACATACAAAGGTGAGATTTTCTATAAAAAATGTAGTGGTTTTTAGAAATAAATGTAGCTAGAATTGAGCAAAAAAACATTCCTCCGTCGCTTGAAATGGCCGGAAAATAGATTTCCAAGAAAACTCATGTGATGATGATGATGATGTGAAATGGTCACACGTTTCAGGAAACATTGTCTTCTTTCCTTATCTTTTTTTAAAAAAATAAAGCAGTTTTCATTGTTTGGTGGAGTCCGGTATGCAAGGATGTAACCCCAGGAAGCGATAAACCGCTAAATGCAGCAGAAAAACAAGGCAGATAGACGCCAGGAGCCAGGAGCCGAGGTCAGGATGATAGCGAGCAGCGAGGTCAAAATCCGAAGCCAGAGTCAGCAAAACCAAAAATATCAGGAACGTCATTTAGTAGCCAAGGGCCGTGTAATGGAGGGCAGCGGAGTCGAGGAAAAGCCAGGTTCGGTCCTCAGAAATCGCAGGGAGAATAATAAATGCACGGGAAGCTGAAATGAGGAAGCAATCACTGAGCACTGAGCCAAGTGCTGGATTTTAAACTTGCCGCCTGGGGAAATCCTTGCCCCAACCGTGACGTCATCCATGCGCGTTCCCCGGCGTCTCCATTCGGGGACGCATAAAGTTAGTTGTGAGCGCGCGCCTAGTGGCAGACATGCGGCAGAGGAGGAAGAAGCCGGAGACGCATCGCGGGATGCAGTACCCGAGAGCGTCGGGTACTCGGGTGAGTAGCTTCTTCGGGTCCGGAGTTGCGGACCCTGACAGTTCCATAAAGCCTTTGAGAGATCACCACGGAATACCGACAGACCTGACAGATCTCAGGAGACCTCCCAAGATGAGTTCTCACCTTCAGCCTGGGCTCGGCTTAACCTCGTGTCCTGCCTCCACTCACCTGGCCTGAGCATGCTTCGCACATCTAACGTTTTGTACGATAATACATGTTGCTACATTTATTCCAATTGGATACGTTCTAGAACATAATCATCATTCTTCCTCCTGTAAAAAAATATCAATAAAACGCCGTTATTTCATTGTCGCAGTGGCCAATTGTGTTCCCCGTCGGTGTTTATGATATATCCGCTAATCAATGACGTTCTCGGCGGGGATGGAAACGTTCTGAAATAACACCGATCATCCCGCAACCGTGTATCCAATGAGCCAGACAAACAAGAGAAACAAAATCAATCGTCGATTGTTATGCAAACGCCTCTTTCTCCATAATGCGTAATAATAATAATATTATTTTAGATCTAAAGCCCTCCTGGGATTCCTCAATGAATTATCTGCATGCCGTGGCTCTTAATTTTGTGTTGCTCGACGTTTTGGGTTGAAATTGTAGAACTTTTTGTAGCGCGTGTTGAGTCAGGTGACGTCCATTAGATGTTTGGGCTTTTTTTTTCTCTGAAAAGCAGAATTCTTTGTGTGCACGGGTTACAGAGAGATAATATCGAGTGTCTATTATATTAAGTGCCATTCATAAAAATACTTCTCAATTGTTGCAATTGCAATGCAGGGTCCACGACAAGAGCTTTAATGGATCCTAATTTGAGGTTCTAAATGGTTCTCGGAAGAGTTTCAGCTCGTATGGGCCATTTAATAACAATGCCGAGGGGACATTCTTTTTACAAATACATTTCAATAAATACATCAAAATAAAGTAGGCCCCGGAGACACCAAAATAGCAGGAGGGGCCCCATGATCCGGCCTTGATTATTGTAAGGGTCAGGCTTGACCTCAGATTGGCCCTAGGCAAATCAGGTGGGCGTGTGGCCACTTGACTATTTAAGGTAGGCCAGGGGTCGTGGCCTTCCACTTTTAAAAATTTTGGAAGCAGTGAAGAAGTTTTTTCCCGCCCGCCCTGTTATTCGTGTGCTGTTTTGGTTCGTGCCCTTTGTAGGGGCACATGGTGCGGCTTGACTTCATTGGCGGGGAACTGAGGTTCCGGTTGGCTGTTTTTAGGATAATTTTTGTGGTACCTGGTTATAATTGGGTGGTTTCTCATCCGAGGTATGGAAACCGTGTTTATTTGTCACGTTTTGTGGGCGTTTCCCACGGGCACGGTCCCAAGGGAATGAGGGGGCCGTTGTGCTTATGCCACGTGCTAGTGCGGTTTACGGCTCGTGGTAGGGGTGCACGGCAAAAGTTAGTGGCAGCTCCCGGACGGAGGTGGAGCTGTCTGGAAAGGATGTCGGTTTATCCTTAAGGGGTGTGGTAGTAACCTCCATGGAGTGAAGTGTGGTAGTAGGGGTGGAGGGACCCTGAGTCATGGAGGTTACGATGTTACAAAGTTGTGTACGTTTTAAAATTCAAATAAAGTTTTATGTGTCACAGTGCTTTTACAATAAATAAAGCTGTGGCCTTTTCAAAATCCAGTTGGTTGTCCGTCTCATTTATTTAAGGTACATTACATTGTGTTTAAATCAGTTAAACAACCAATAGTGGAGCGCATATACATGGGGGAACAAAAAACAAATACCAATAGTGCAATATGCAAATCCAATAATGAAAATAAAATATAAGATCCACTCACAAGTGGGCTGGGGATATAGGGCTCATCAAACCACGGATAAGGTACACTTGAAGGCCCAGAGTTAATAGCTGAACTCCAAGTGAGATATTGGGAGCTATGAGTATTGGACTCTGTAGTAGGTGTAACTACGATGAGCAGAATCAACAAAGCAGAGTTGGAGTTCCAATAAGGCTTCAACAGAAACAGGTTCTTTAATCAGGTAAGTGCAGGTAAATCACTTGAGATCAGGCACCAGATAATACAGCAGGACTGTAAGGGCATCACAGTCTTAATTTAATGTAAAGGCCTTTACATTAAATTAAGACTGTGATGCCCTTACAGTCTTGGCCAAGCCGTATCAAGCCTGGCTTGGTTTCCTCAACTAGTAACTACTCACAAGAGTATGATTATACAGGTAGGAGGAAAGAAATGAGGTTCTTTGAGGATGGAAGAGAACCCTACGGGAGAGAAGAAAGCAATGTCATGGGGGTGGAGGACAGGGAAGATTCCTGATGAGAAGGGGACTGCTACTACAAGGAAGGTGTTAGTACTGGAATAAGTTGCACATTAGGTGAGATTTCTATGATAATAATAATAATAACAAATAATTTTAAAATGTAAAAATAAATAATTAAAAAATATACATTTTCTAATTATTTTTTTTAATCTAAAAAAAATATATATATTTTAATTATTTAAAAAATATATAAAAAAAATATAAATGAAAAATATATATTTTTATATATTGGCAGGTTAAAATGTAAGCACAAAAAAAAACAGATTCTGATCAAACCCATCGGTTTACAATAATAAATATAAATAAATAAATCTATTTCTAGCTATAATTTGATAGCTTTCTTCCTCGCTTCACTATGTAACACCGTTTTTTGATAATCAAATAAAATGTTGCCTTCATGATGATTATTAAGAGAACACCTTCTGGCACAAATTAGTTATATAAATACCTTTTTTTTAACAATATAAATCAGAATAAAAAAACATCAAATTGGATAATGCTGAATTGTAAACAAAATTGAACATGAAACACAACAGGTAGACAGAAATTGCATTGTTTGGTTATATAAACGGATTCTAATTATTTCCACGTATTTTTGAGATAATATATATGAAAAAAAAAAATTCTTAACGTAATTACATCTCAAATTTTATCAACAGAACAATTTGATATAGCTCTTTATACTGAATTCTTTGGGGGAAATTTTGTTTCCATGACAACACAGTACAAAGTTTAAATATAGCAGTTCATGTTTTAGGTTATTCACTGCTACATCTCAGATAAGACATATTTCATTTAAACAAACGCCTACAACAATGTGTAAAATTGTTAAAAAAAAAAAAACACCCAAAAAAGTATTCAAAAATCTTCTACTTTTTGAAAAGTAAGAGTTTTTTTTTTAAATTAATAGTTATTAATTAGACTGATTTTTATTTTCTATAAAAGGTGTGAATAAAACTGTAAAATGCAATTAAAAAAAAAGGAGCAAATGAAAATAATTATATAAATTGAACGTATAATTAAATATATTTATATAATATGCAGAGTGTATGAGAGGATTTATTAACGGGCCTAAGCTTGGCATATATTTAGCACGACAAAATTATTTTTTTTGTTATTTATGACTAATTATTAAATTTTTTGTAAAGCAAAGCATTTTTTTTTTAATCCTTAAGCCATGGGTTTTTTGGGTTATAATTCAGTAGAATTATTTAATTTTACTTACCTTTTTAACTCACCTACTCCTCCTGCAGTCTCCCAACTTGTCCTCGTTACCCCAAACTATCTTGGAGATCAGAAGATGACATCATAGGGAGAGGCGATGAGGAAAGAAGGACACTCGTGGAAAACACCAGATTGAGCATGATGGTCAAACCCACTTAATTGCCCTCCCTTCTTATCCAAAACATCCCAAATCACCTTCATAAGAGTAAAAGAATGTTTTTGTAGAGGTGGGTGAAAAATGTCATCCATATTCCAAAATGAATGGAAAAATGATGCTTTCCTCCTAGTAGGGTGAAGGAAAAGGTGGTGTCTTCCCAGAGTTTCATCAACCAGTTCCATTAGCCATTTCATGACTTTTATACAATATTGGAATATTCAAAGGAATGTTATTTGTTGTCGTATTTTAGAATTCAAAAATTCTCAAAAAAATTCCACCTTATATCCACAGGCGTTGGTGTTTCCGGGGAAGGTTCTACAAAAAGTCACAATGTATATACAAACGCTCCGACGGGAAGACAATTTTCATTTTCACCCAGATCTATTATTGTTATATTATTATTATTTATTTATTTTATTTATTTTTTTATATTTTTATTATTTTATTATTTATTTTTTTTTTTATATTTTTTTATTATTATTATTATTAATTATTTTTTATATTTATTATATTTTTTTATATATATTGTGTTTACTTTAAATGACTGAGGGTTTCCACTTAAAAGTTTAAAGAAACCAAAAACAGTGAGTCATTAGAAAAAAAATACACAAATTAATTTGTCTGGCTAAAATTCTGTATAAGATTTGTATGTTTTTAAGAAATTATGCTGTAAAAATAGTTTATTCAGACTATTTTACAATAGCTTCGGAAAGTCAATTAAGCCGTTGAATAATTGAGCAGCCGAGTCTTGTTTATCCTGGTAAATTTGTCCACAACATTGTAGGAATAAGTATAATAAGAATAGAAATAACTAATGAGTCTTTCGGCGACATAGCAGCGTGTAAGCTTTTCCGATGTAAATTAAGGTTTATTTGAAACAGGTTTAAAAAAAAAAGGAGAATTTTAATAGCAGCCTCCCGGGGTGATTAAAATCCAAATTGGTAAAACAAAAATAACCAAGATAAATTAAATGTGATATTTAATAGATTTCCAATGCAGGCATGTTATTCTCTGCTTCTAATGTTTCTGTCCACCCGCGGCCCTCCATAACATCCATTTACAGTTCTACTCCCAACAATAAACGTATATAATGTGTAGGGACGGGGTTGAACTCGGGACTGTGAGTGAGACAGACGGGTGTTGCTGTGTCCAGTTGCAGACAGCTGTCTGCCTTAGCCTTTGGCCTTCTCTTTGGGACCATCTGTTACATAGTTACATCGGCTGAAAAAAGACCGGCGTCCATCAAGTTCAGCCTTTCCTATATCTGTTCATTTGTTGCTGTTGATCCAAAAGAAGGCAAAAACCCCGGTTTCGCTCTTTCCAATTTTGCAGGGAAAAAATTCCTTCTTGACCCCAAAATGGCAGTCAGATTTCTGCTTGGATCAATAAGCTGTTTCCCCATAATTACAGATTATATCCCCGAATATCATGTTTTTCCAGGTATCCATCCAGTTGCAGTTTAGACGTCTGTACAGACTCTGATAAAACTACCTCTGCAGGCAGAGAATTCCACATCCTTACTGCCCTTACTGTAAAAAACCCTTTCCTCTGCTTTAGTCTAAATCTCCTTTCTTCCGGTCTAAACGCGTGACCTCGTGTCCTATGCATAGTCCTGTTTATGAACAGATTTCCACACAATGGTTTGTATCGGCCCCCGAATATATTTATATAACGTTATCATATCCCCTCTGAGGCGACGTTTTTCTAAACTAAACAGATTTAAATCAGTTAACCTTTCTTCGTAACTATAGCGCTCCATTCCTTTAATTAATTTTGTAGCCGCCTCTGCACCCTTTCTAGTGCTAGGATATCCTGCTTTAGAAAAGGTGCCCAAAATTGCACAGCATATTCAAGGTGCGGCCTTACCATTGATTTATACAGAGGCAAAATTATATCTTTATCCCGCGTCCTGATGCCCCTTTTTATACACGACAATACCTTACTGGCCTTAGCAACCGCAGACTGACACTGCACACTGAGGCCTAGTTTGTTGTCTATAACAATTCCCAAATCTTTCTTATTTGTCGTTACCCCTAATTCATTTGTCTCTCAGAAGACACAATTTGAATTTAAGTTTTTTTATTTTTCAATTAACTTTATTCACATTAGTGTTACATTGAAACAATGTATGTATTTATTTTATTGAAGATTGCGCAGCATTTCATTTATTCACTTTTATGATCACTTTTATGATATATGATAACTTTTATGATATATGATAACTTTTATGATATGTTATCTGAAAAGGGGAATCATGATTTAACAAACATGCAGTAAATATCACCAAAAAACCCTGGTTTTAGTGAATAATCCTTGATCCTGAATGTGTTAAAACTCTTAAGAGGCCAATACATATTACATTTGAGCTCTAAAAATATCTAATCATATTCCGCACCTAGTTTATACAGACTACAGGTCTGAGAATACTATGTTAAGCAACACCCTTACATACGTGTTCTCTCTCCATAGGTTAATGATTGTTGAGTACAAAAAGCTGTGGACTCTACCCTTATCTAACCAGGTAGTCAACGCAGAACCGCCAAGTTCACCGACTCGCTTGAAAGATCAGAAAAATATTTCCTGGATTAATTACTTTAAAAAAAAAAAAAGTACAATTCATGGGCCATAAGATAGTATGAAAAGAATCAATCGGCTACTTGGAGAGTTTCGGGGGAAAATATGAATGTTCAGCACTTCCGTCCTGCTGAAATAGCAATCAGAAACCCTTTCACATGGTAAGCCGGGCAAGATTTTAACACTTTCCGATTAAATGGATACAATGAGCCAAAAAGCAGGATTATTTTGGTTCTGTATCTCAACTGAAATACTTTATTTCTATATGTTTGTGGTCTTTAAAGTTGTGTTATCTCAAAAATGATCAGTCTTTAGAGTATTTGGCATTAAAGAACTGCTGGTGTTAAGGGTTACTGTAAAAAAGAGTATTCAATTAATTTCCTATTGTTTAGCGAGAACTTGCTGTTTTATTTTATAGGCTTGAATTGTTAAAAGTTTAAATTACCGAAATGTAATGTTATTTGCGATTTTGTTCCGTCCCACGGGAAATCAAACACCTGGGAAACTGCTTGGAAACCAGCAGAAAAATGATTGTTAGAGTTTTAAAGGGATGCTGGATGTGACTACCTAATTTTGGTGTATGGGGAAATATTTTGCCCAGATATAGGTAGAAAGGGTATTGCTGGGAAAATAGGGAGATTCCTTTGTTATCTCTCTACTGTAAATAATGGCAAATCAATCAGGAACCTACAATACAATCATATGAGGACTAAGGGACTATATTTGTGGTCTTCTATGCTAATAAGGCCAGGGGCATAACACGAAGGCCTTCAGAGGCCCCGCGTGCAAGAAAATCTGTTAAGGACCCCCCCCACCTCAATCTACCCCCTTTTCACACTATCTACCCTCTTCCTACCCCTCTTCTCACTATGTAGCCTCTCCCTCCCCCTTTGTAGGACACTTACCGGGCAGTCCTGTGGTTTGGGTGCGAGTCCTCTGTCTCGCTGCTCTGCCGCGGTGCGCACGGCTTCACTGTTGAGCACCGGCATATGACGTCGTATGCCGGCGCTCAGCGTGAAGTGCCGGCACCCGAAACAGACGCCTCACGCTCCCAACACTGCAGTCGGGGCAGCGCTGAGGCAGGCGGTGTCGGCAGAGGAGACAGAAGGGCACAGAGCGGTTGCGGAAAATGACCGCTCGGCACCCCTTGGGCCCCCCTGACCGGCACAACTCCAGGGCCCGGTCGCAGTCGCGACCCCTGCGACCCCGGTAGTTCCGCCACTGAATAAGGCGTAAGCGTCTTCAGAGACAGAAACAGCCCTGGGACAAATCACTAGGGGCCGAGTCGGCCTATTGGCAGAGCATCTTCAGATATAGAAACATTCCTGGGCAAGAAACACTAGGAACCGAGTCGGCCCCTATTGGACGGTTAGTCTCCCTAGAGTGCCACATGTCTCAATGGATCATTTGGGGAGATCTTCCCTGAAACCAGCCAATTATCCTGCAGAGGTTTGTGCAGAAAGTCTTCGTTGTCACCTAATGCGGTGTATGACATCACAGTACTACTATTTCAAGAATAGACCATTCTTCTTGTTGGGAATGATGTTGACTATAATGACTTTTCTCCTGTGACGGCTAAAGTGGGCAAAAATTGGAGACTCGTCCAGATGAGCGTACAACAAACTATTTATTGCCGTATTGATGTATGGTCAGTCTCATACATCTTTGCAGGTGGTATCAATGCGTGAGTATTAGCTGGACAAGTTCTAAGCCTCTTTGAAAAGTTCCCTCTGTGACATGTTGGTCAGTGACCTGTGGCCATGGTGGCCGGTGGTTTCTGCTTTATCTGCCACATGAAGGACAGCCTTAACGTGACACGAAGCTTGTAATATGTAGCATGTAACCGTGTACTGGAGTTTAAAAGTCGAGTATTTCAAAAAGTCCAGATAACCCAAAGTTTAATACATAAATCTCATAGAGTTTGACAATGAAATGCTTTAAAAATGCTGAAAATGAAACTATGTCAAATTGACTATCCATAAAAATGATATTTCCATAAAAATGATATTTTTTCTATTACTTGAAATTGAATTTTGTTTAGTTGTTCGGTGATTCATCAAATTCTAGGAGTGTTTTTCTTTTATAGCTCATGATTCTTAATTTGCACGCAAATATTTGTTTCACAAAACGATACCCTTTGTCAAAAAAAAAACTGGAAAAATATAGTTTTACAATGGCTTGGTTTTTGGAGGAAAAAAACTGGCAAAATTGGTGAACTAGATGATATATATATATATATATGCACACTAACATACATCCACACATCCTTACCTTTGCTGACAGCTCTCTCATTGTCCTCGCGCATTACCGTTACATTATGCCTGGCCCAGTGGGAAGGGGGTTGAGCGCTGGCGCTGGGGGGGCCCCACTTGACAGTGGGCCCCTGCGACACAGGGATCTTTGTTACCCAAGTGGGGCCATTAAATGGCGATCTTATGATCTCCCTTACCAGCTGCACCCCTATTGTTCAAACCCTGCTTTCGAAATCATATCTTGAGCATGAAAACGTTGTTATCTCGAGGAGCTTCTGGTTGCGGACGCAGATGGCTGTCACCTACCCAAAAAATGTATTAAAAATGAACTTGTTCAAGTCCGGTACGTTAGAAAACAGGGGAAGTGTATGCAAAAATACGCGCTTACGGGAATCAGCATGATCAGCTGATAAGATGAGAATTAGCAGGGGTATAAATGTTTGAGAACAGGCTGACAGATGTCTTCGAGGTTGGTTCTTAAGCATTGTCAAAATGGCCATGATTTCCAGAGTCCCTCAAAAAAAACTTTTTTTTTTTAAACCTTTTTTTGTGTGTTATTTTTTATATTATTATTTTTATTTTAATTATTATTATTATTATTATATGGTGCCATTATATTCCGTAGCGCTGTACAATGGGTAGGAAGGCCATAACAAGTATATAACATAAATGAAAATCCTACCGCATACTGCAGACCCCATTTTGGGTTGAGTTCGTTCAAATTTTAATTAACTCCTCTATTTCAGTGATTTTGGTGAACTCCTGGAGTATAGTTTGTTAAATCTCAATCCGTTATTCCCACTAGATGGCTCTGTGCTCCAATACTCCCTTTGGTAACACTTATACATATAATAATAATACATATAACACATATAATAATAATACATATAACACATATAATAATTGTAATCACACAAGCAATTCTGTGTTAATGTAGTTTTTAAAAAACACAAATATTAAAATCTGCCATTTTCTCTTCTTATAAGTCCATTAGTAGAGCAGAAGGGGTACTTTTTTTTAGAGGGGTATCTTTTTTGGGGGGGGGGGCGGTAGCAAGTGGGCACATGGACTGGACATGAGATTTCTATGGCGGTCTGTATTACGAGGGGGGAGGGGGGATTATGTGGAATGCCCAAAGGCCAATCCCAGTCTGTATCGTTTTAGCATATTTTTTTTGCCAAAGTCACCGTTGAGACTTCTAAAACTGAGAATTTCACCAGCCTTAAAAATGCATAATAATACCAGACTTTACTGTAAAAATCAATCCTTAGATTTTATTTTTACTTGCTTACTCCGCACTCTCACTTTTCT
>VKOC01029133.1:0-17921 GCA_009364415.1 Spea multiplicata
ACAGTATCTCACAAAAGTTTGGACACCCCTCACATTTTTGTAAATATTTTATTATATCTTTTCAGGTGACAACACTCTGCTACAATGTAAAGTAGTGTACAGCCTGTATAACAGTGTAAATTTGCTGTTCCCTTAAAAATAACTCAACACACAGCCATTATTATCTAAACCCTGGCAACAAATTTTTTAAATTGGAACTTTACACCCCAGGGTATTTCAAAGTCTAGTATTTTAAACCTTCACATGCATGAGATTCTACCACCAGCCTTTGCCAAAGTTTGTGGTAGTTATCTTTTTGGTATTTTATTCATGCAAATTGTACTTCAGGTGTCAATTTACAGCTCCCAGTATAGGTTACTATCAAACACCCCAATATGTGTTAAGCAACATCTCCCGTGTACAGTGATACATGTGATACAGTGATACATGCATGGGTTTGTCTGGTCGTTTGGGAGGTAAAATGCCACATTTAGGAAGTGCATACTTTTCAACTTTGAACTTAAACATCTGGTTCTACTGCCCCCATGTCCTAAGTGGTCCATCTTTGAAGCCGGCTAATTCAATGTGTGAATTTACAGCTCCTGGTGTATGTCACTTTCAAACAAGACCCCAATATGTGTTCTGCAACATCTCCCGAGTACAGTGATACCCCACATGCATGGGTTTGTTGGGATGTTTTGGAGGTAAAATGTAATTTTCTTTTTACACAAATTGTACATAAATTTATAGCTCCAGGTATACGTCACAATACACCCCAATGTGTGTTCAGCAACACCTGTGAGTACAGTGATACCAACCCATACATAGGTTTGTCTGGTGTTTGGGGTTAAAATGCCACATTTTTTACATTGGACACCCCTTCAGGGTCTAGTCCTCTCCAATGGACCAAATACTGCAAGCTCCCCTGTTGTCTGCAAGAGTTCAGGATCGCTTGGGGAATTCGTCTTGAAGTATCTCTGACCGAAGCCTCCATGACGGGAGACCTAGAGGTAGTAAAGCGATTGAAAACTAGTGGCTTTAGTAGAGAGACATTGTTACAGGGTCACTGTACCCAAGGCTGGGTACCCCTGTTTGAGGGCTGAGGAATCACCAGTCAGTCCCTCATGCGGATAGCTCCTGCTAGCCACAGATCAGTCAGACCACCATTCGTAGTAAAACAAGAACTCCTTTATTTACAAACACACAGAGCATATATAACCTCAATTCAATGAGCACCGAACCCAACCCCCAATCCCATCAACCACATCCCATCACAAATCCCATCAGTATACAAGGGATGTATCAAGTGAGGGGATTAAGGGATACAATGGGTTTCCCCCACCTGTGTTACCTGATTGTTCCTTTGAAGGCTGGAGCTGCAGCCACATTCAGTCTCTGGGTCGGTTATACAATAAAACACAATATAAAATATTACCGGGTCACGGTATCACGAACTGGACACAAAAGTGCTCCATGACCCGGCTAAACTTTACACAAACATATGAGCCAGCTAGCCTGGCCCTGTCACACACATGGAATACTCGAGCAATACAGAGAGTTCTGGGTTTCTGAATTCACCCAGGAAATGATAGGAAAAGGACAGATGAAGTGTGGAGCTAGTTTCTTGGAAGGTACCCTAAGTTTCAGGTATTTGGTAGACAACCACACCTTGTCTCCAGGTGAGTAAACAGGAGTACAGGAGTGTCTCTTGTTGGCCTGGAGTTCCTGCCGTCTGCTTGCCTGTTCTAATGCCGTTTGTACCGAAGCCCAGGTGGACCGGATGGTGTTTAGTCCCTCCTCCAGCTCCGGAACAGAAGAAGATGGAAAGGCTCCAGGAAAGGGTTGCGGATGAAGACCGTATAAACAGTAGAAGGATGAGACTTCCGTAGATTCCTGCACGGAGTTGTTACGGGCAAATTCCGCAAAGGATAAAAGGTCAACCCAATCGTCCTGATGGTTGTTGATGAAGATATGCAAGTATTGTCCAAGGTGTTGGTTGGCCCTTTCAGCTGCACTGTTAGATTGCAGAGGAGTGATACCCAAGGCTCTATTGAATTTGCGCCAGGAGCGTCCTATGAATTGTGTGCCTCGGTCAGAGACAATCTTGGTAGGTAGTCCATGGAGACGAACGACCTTGCGCATGAAGATGTCTGCCAATGCAGAAGCAGTAGGAAGTCTTTTTAGTGGAATCATGTGAGCAATCTTCTAGAAACGATCTACAATCATTAGAATCACAGTGTGTCCCTTGGAGTTAGGTTAGTCCACAATAAAGTCCATAGCTACGTGAGTCCATGGTGTAAAGGGAAAGGGCAAAGGACGAAGCAGCCCAGCGGGGGGCCTCCTGGAAGATTTGTTGGCTGTACACTTGGTACAGGAACGAACGAACAAACAAGACAGTGTCCTCGGCCCAGTCTGGCCACCAAAAGATTCTAGACACCAGATTCTTGGTACATGCGGCCCCTGGGTGTCCTGCTGTTCTGGAACCATGAGACATTCAAAGTATGCGAGTAGGAACAAATGGGAAAGGATGACGGCTAAGAGTTCCTTGTTCCCGATGTCATAATTTCTCTCAGCAGGAGAAAAATGTAACTGTGACCCTGCAAACTTCAAAGGCACACTTCTCAAGCTTGGCATACAGTCCGTGTTGTCGCAGTCAAGTTAAGACACAAGCTACATGTGTGCGATGCATCCGCAGGTCTGAAGAATAGATCCAGGTACACCACGACAAACTGTTGGAGAAAGTCCCTGAGACAATCATTGATGAATTCTTGGAAGACTGCTGGAGCATTGCACAAACCGAACGGCATCACCGTATATTCATAATGTCCGGATCGTGTGTTAAAAGTGGTCTTCCATTCATCATTAGCTCGGATGCTGACATGGTTATATGCTTCCCTGAGATCCAACTTAGTATAAATAATGGCTCTGCTTCACCTGTTTAAAAGTTAAATTAGTGGGATGGGGTATGTGTTGCGCCTGGTAATTTTGTTGAGACCTCTGTAGTCAATGCACGGACGAAGCTCTCCATCCTTTTTTTTAATGAAGAAAAACCCAGCTCCGGCGCGCGACGTTGACCAACGGATAAATCCTCGTTGGAGGTTCTCCTCGATGTACGATTCCATAGCTTTAGTCTCCGAGATGGAGAGTGGGTAGACCCGGCCTCTGGGTGGCATGGTCCCAGGAAGTATGTCAATCAGACCGTCGTAAGGCCTGTGAGGGGGTAGTTTCTCTGCCTCCTTCTTGTCAAACACATCCGCAAGGCTGAAGGGAGGCAATATTCAGGGTCAGTGTCAGAGAGGCATTTCTCAAAGGTGTGAGGCAATGGTCCTCGCAGGAACTGCTCCATGCTGTAATCTGATTTGTATTCCAGTCAATAGAAGGATTGTGACCTTGCAACCATGGAAATCCCAATATGGAGGGTAAGCAGATTACGAGCAGCTGCATTTGTTCGCTGTGAACTATTCCCACGGAGAGGTTGAGCCGAGAAGTGGAGAGGGTAATCTTAGAGGTCTTGAAGAGGTATTCCATCAATGGCCTCCACAGATAACGGTGTGGCTATGGGGAGAGTAGGAATGTGTTGCTGATTACAAAAAGGAATCCAAAAAGGCCTCCGTATCAATGTAATGTGGGTGATGAAAGGGGAAGGTCTCACTATACCTATGGCAGGTTCCCCTAGCCTACCTAGGTGGGGGCGTTTGCTGGCCTCTTGGGACAGGTTCTCGGGAGATGACAGCAGTACAAACACAGTCCCTCCCTTCTCCTTCTGCTCTTTTCGTGTTCAGTTAGTCTGGCTGCTCCTAGCTGCATAGGTTCCTCAGTAGGGTCAAAGGACATAGAAGCCGGAAAAAAATTGTAGAGCGGAAAGTATATTGGGTCTTTCTCCCCTTTCTCGCAATCTCAGATTCTCATGCTGTGCTTGTCTTTCGCGATGAATTTGCGACATGTATGACAAGAAGTGGACAAGAATCCTGACAGATGGTAAAAAGAGATGTTTGTGCAGCAGTCCTTCTCTCAGGAACATCAAATACAGACCGTAGACTTGATATGAATTCTGAATAGGACTGGACCATAGGAGCGTTTTTTTCCCAGAGTGGGTGGGGCTCATGCCAAGAAGCGAAATGACGTATTCCACCTTAGCACGTTCAGTTGGAAAAGCATATGGAGACAGTTCAAAATGTATTTCGCATTGATTCAAAAATCCTCGGGATGCTGCAGGATCACCACCATAACGTTGAGGAGGAGGCAGGTGAGCTGGAACAGTAGTCACTGGCACAGGAGGGGGCATAGGAGCCACCACAGGTTGAGGAGACCACAGCACTGGATCAGTGCGTTGTATCCCTGTGGAGGGCCTGAGCAAATTGTTCCAAACGGTGATCCATCTCGTCCAGACGAGCCTCACAGGACCCTTGTTGTCCCACCGATGTGGGTTTTATGATGGCCTTCTGATACTGTCATGCACAACGCAGAAGGAGACACCGATATCAGGTAGGACTGATAAGGGATCAAAGTCCACCAAGACGAGGTCAGGGAACCAGAGGTCAGGAACGTAGTAAAGCAAGCCGAGGTCAGGATACCAGAAATCAGGAGTAACAAGAACAAGCTGGATCAGCAACAGGAAATAAACGAAACGCGTACTTAGGAATAGGTACTATCAGGATAGGCACGACCATCAGAAGGCAAGGACTGAAGGTTTCTGAGTCCTTTAAATAGGATAGGCGTCTTAGGCGCCAATAGGATGAAGGAGCCGGTCCTGTCTCCTGCCTGTGAGGCTCCTGCGAGGAGGTGGGAGGTTTCCTCCTTCTCCACAGTGGCTGAGGCTCCTTCGCAGCGGCAGATACTGCTGTGCAGAGGTGGGGGTCTCCCCCTTCTTTGCAGAGGCAGAGGCTGCTGAACGGAGGTCCCGGAAGGCCTCTCCGCCAGGTCGCCACTTGCTCATAATAATAAACTTTATTTATTTTATCCTTTTTGGACTTTTTTTTGGACTAATCAGATTGTGATTAGAAAGCTGGGCTCCATTGGCTTGTATGGTTGAATGCAGTACCTGTATTAAACCTGCAAGTGGAGCCATAGTTCTCTAAAGGGTCGGGAGACCCTTTGGCGAACGTTTCCATTTCTTTTTTAAAGGACGTGCCGCCATCTTGCGAGTGGCAAAACCACTCGCTGTGGCCGTTGTGACCGCTCCCGTTAATCACCTCCTGTACTCTAAACTAAACAAAACACAGGCCTCACCAACCTTTTAGAAGTTGCTTTGTTGTATTGCAATCCTTGCTGCTTCCAGCCCTTAAAACTAAACTTCTGTCCATCAGGCAGGGTTTTATTGCAGTCACTGCAGCTAACTACGTGCTGCTGACCAGTGATTTGGAGTCAGCCTGAACTCCTGGCCTGGATTCTGTTTCACTCCAGGTGTGTGTAAACTATGGGGTGGAACACAACACATACTCCCACTGGGGCTACATATCATACCACTCTCTGCAAAACCCGGGGGGGGGGGTAAGCGCCATCAGCGATAACACCCTACACCTTATCACAATATACATATAGTTTGAAAAGAAAGGTCTACTTGTCTTGAGGAAAACTGTGTGGCTAAACGACACAAGAAAGGAGAAAATGATGGTTTAAAAAATGAAGTCTTTAAGTGGTTAAGAGGACCTGAAGAGAACCATAGACAATGTCTTGTAAGCGGGACAGTATCAAAAGCCTTACTGAAATTTAGATACACAATGTCTACTGCACCAACTTAATCAATTATTTTAGTCACTCAATCAAAAAAATCAATAAGATGACACCACCACCTTTAACCTTCCTATCTCACATAATTTTCATTAATTTCCCTAATACAGATATAAGACTTACTGGCCTTTTTGTGAATGGGCACATTTGCTAACTTCTGTGACTACACCTGTTAACAATGATTCATTTAATAAATCAGTTAAGAGTTTTGCTAGTACACCCCAAGCTCTTTTAGTAACTTGGGCTGTATCCCATCAGGCCCCATTGACTTATTTGTTAGACAACCGAAGTAGAATCTTTGGGTCGATAAACTCATACAAACAGATTATTGCCACTTATTGGAAAACAGATAGGTATCCTTTAATGCTTACAACTGTTACTAAAATACGGGAAATAAGGCAAAACAAATTAGTATTCTACCAAGCTAATAATTTTATCACAGCATTCAAAAAAGCGTGGAAGAATTTCTTTGAAAAAAATGATTGACAATGTCAATATTACAAATGCACTGTGTTTATCTTTTTATTGAATAAATTGTCAATAACATATTTAGGTCTATATTTGTGCCAACGTCTTACAATGGCTCTTTGACTTTTTCAAAATGGTTTGAATATTTAAATCTATGTTTGATGTTAGTCATACCAGTTAACATACATGTTAAAATACTTTTATGTGTAGTGGATTCTTAAAGAATTTGTATAACATTGACAATTTTGTGGTGCTTCCTTTCCCCCCCCCTTTTTTTTGTTTTTGCTTTTCTTTTCTCATCATCTCTACCTCTCCATATTTTTCACTTTGCTGTATTTTTTTTATTCTCTTTGCGTTAATATTTTTTATGGATTTAATATTGTATTATACTTTTTCTTTCTGACTCAATTCTCCGTTTATTGAAAATAATATTGTACAGTACAGTGGTAAAGTGGTATAATAGGCATTTCAAAATAACAGTATACATCAGGCATGAGACATATAAAAATACATCCCACAGAAAGGTTGAAGACATATACATTCCGCAGTGTGTACAGAAATCAAAACAAATAGTACAGAGAATGTTAATACAGTTTAAGGTGAAGACCCAGTTGCATACCATAGTACATAGCGATATAAAGGTTATCACCTGGAGAGTAGTAGAGAAGTAACAGTTGAATTTAACCGTAGCAAACAATAAAGAATGAATGGATGGTGCTCCGTCAAAATCAGTCATATAAAGAGGTTCGGCAGTAGAAAGAATAAACATATAGTCTAAAGAGTGTATGTAAGTAAGCAGAAGTCAGTAACATCAATCATCAAGGTCAGGAGGAGTCCCAGTATAGCCACCCATAACAATTTGGAAAGAGGGAGATGTCAGAAACTCCCTCCAAGACAACCATTTCAATCCATTTTTATACCCAAGGCCCCTAGATGTCATAACCAAGTCCTCCATCTGGCATGTGAAATTAACTTTCTTGAGCCAGGCCGAAATAGGAGGAGTTTTAGCCTGCCTCCAGAACCGTGGGATAATCGCCTTGGCCGCATTAATCAAATGAATGGATAATGAACTCCTGTAGGAACCCATACTGGAGGCAGTATGATGAAGCAACATACGCTCACTACTTTTCTCAAATGTGATGCAATCCAATACTCCTCGATGTCTGGGAGACTCAAGCCACCACAATCTTTAGTACCATCAAATATGAGAATGCTAATCTAGGAGGGTGGTTGGACCAAACGTATCTGGTAAAGGTTCTGGTCCACATTTTGAGAGAAGATTTGGTCAGAAAAACAGGAAGAGTCTGGAACAAGTATAAGAAGCGTGGAAGAATAATCATTTTGATAACGCCTATTCTTCTAAACCAGGAAATATGGGGGAATGACCATCTCCTGAGATGAAGTCTGTATTAAGGAAGATGGCAGGATGGCCGGGTGCACGGCAGGAAGTCCACTGGCGGGACGCACGGCTGAAGGCAGGAAGCCCACTGGCAGGGCTCACGGCAGGAAGCCCACTGGAAGGGATGACGACAGGAACAATTCAGGGTCAGGGTCAGGTACAGGGCAAGAGCAAAGCGTTACTCACATGTTAATGCCAAGGCTCTGACTGAAGAGCAGGACAGGTTTATATAGGCAGGGGTAATCCAAGTAACAAGGCACAGCTGCTTACAATCATGAGGTCTGGGTGCTCCAGAGAGAGAAGGGCGGCCACTAGCGGTTCTAGAACAACTTGAGCATAGAAATGTTTTGAATACTCCAGGTTGAGGAGGGAGGAACCTGACACGGACAAACCAGTAATACATGGATTCACTCTCATGGCTGTAGTTAGGGGTTCTAGCATCAGAAGGAAAGTAAAGCGGAGAGTGGGCAACCCTGTCTTGTACTATTAGCCAGAGTGATTTTATCAGATAGGATACCATTAATACGCACATAAGCAGAAGGGGAGGAGTATAAGGCCTGAATTTGTTCTATAAATCTGTGGCCCATGGCCATCTTCTTCAGTACCTTAGATAAAACTGCCCAGGAAACCGTATCAAAGGCCTTTCCAGGGTCCATTGACACCAGGAGGAAAGGAGCCCGATGAGATTGACCCAGCGCTAGTAAATTGAGAACCTTAAGTGTTATCTCTGGCTTTCCTTCCAGGCACAAAACCAACCTGGTCACTGTGGATTATTCCCGGGAGAAGAGGGCTAAGCCTGGAAGCCAATATTTTTGCCAACATTTTAAGATCGGTGTTGATGAGAGAAATTGGG
The DNA here is from genome assembly GCA_009364415.1 of Spea multiplicata. Taxonomy (NCBI): domain Eukaryota; kingdom Metazoa; phylum Chordata; class Amphibia; order Anura; family Pelobatidae; genus Spea; species Spea multiplicata. The sequence goes on from VKOC01029133.1 coordinate 8,430, forward strand.
CGATAATTATTACAGATTTCGGCATCCTTTCCTGACTTGTGAGTGACTGTAATATGGGCAGTGTTAGATTGGGGATCCAAAAGGGTCCCTGTAGTCAAAGAGTTAAAAAGGGTTACCATATGAGCGCCCAAAATTAGTAACAATTTACTATGATAAAAGTGGTGTAAATCCATCTGGTCCGGTGGAAGGGACTTAATCGCTCTCTCTATCTCCTCCAGACTGATGGGAGAATTAAGGTTAGCCCTATCCTCCTCTGGGATTCTTGTTCGAATCTTAGTGGCTGCTCTCTTAGCTCTAAGTGCTCTCGCAAGGAGCTTCCCTAATTACCGCTTTAAGGCCTTTCAAACGGTGGAGATTGGGGTATCTTGGGAAGCATTTTCATCAAAGAATGATTAAATACCATAAGATCTGGTATAAATGTAGGGGTTTCTATTAAATTCTCTGTCAGGGTCCACTTTTTCACTCCCTGAACCATAGCTTTTTCATACCTGTGGTATATAAATCTGCTACCACTAGTGGCCACCCTCTGCCCTCTGGAGCACTCACAACTCGATTACTAAGATCTTATTACTGGTATTTAGTCATCCTGCCATACGTCTGGTTTCTTGCTTACGGACTGTATAACCCTTATTTGCGTGTCCTGTCATATACATATAATACATTGCATTTTCTAGATTTCTGCTTGTGGCGTCTTTGTTTGTATAATCATGCATCGTGGGTTACAGACCGAACCCCAAGTATCCCCTGCACATGGACTCTTACCCGAGTCCTGACATTCTCATTGAGACGCCAGCACCATACCCTAGGAGGGGTTAAGATCAAACGTATGGTCAAATGTATTGGGGCATGGTCACTAAATGTCTGGGAACCTATTTCTGAAGAGTGTAGATATGAAAGATGATGGTGAAGCAAAAATAAAGCGTCAATGCGCTTATAGCGATTACGGTGAGAAGATAAAAAGGTATAATCTAGTGTGGAGGGGTGTTGGGCTCTCCAAACGTCGACCAATTGGTTAAGTAAAACCATATGCTTAACCCTTTTAATTTTCACAAAGGGGTGTCAGGAACTGGGTCCATACAGACGACTGTAATGACCCAGAGCGCCCAAAGATGTAGTTTAGGAGTTCAGGATGCAGTAGCGGAGTCACAGGACCTGGTGCAGGGCGACTGCACTCACCTGGGTGTTGTGCGCCTAGGGTTGTGCAGCTACATACCAGCGCCCTGACATAGCAGCGGATGTAGTCCCAAATCTACCTGTCTTCTCCTGATCTCTCTCCATCTTTCATGTCCCGGATCACCAGCTGCTTGTCTGCTATTTCTTCATGGATGTCACAACACTACCTGAAACTTAATCTTTCTAAAACGGAACTCATTATCTTCCCTCCCTCCATCTCCACTCCACTTCCTGAATTCTCTATCACCATTAACAACACAACTATCTCTCCTACTAACCAGGCCCAATGCCTTGGGGTCATCCTTGACTCAAACCTCTCCTTCATCCCTCACATTCAGTCCCTCGCCAGATCCTGCCGCCTGCACCTAAAAAACATCTCTCGTATCCGCCCATTCCTCACCCAAGAATCCACAAAAACTCTGGTTCATTCACTTATCATTTCCCGTCTTGACTACTGCAACACTCTTCTGGTTGGCATTCCACTGTCTCGACTCTCTCCTCTACAGTCTATCCTAAATGCCGCTGCTAGGCTCATCTTCCTTGCACGTCGCTCCTCTTCTGCTTTCCCCCTCTGTGAAACCCTCCACTGGCTCCCGATTACCTTTAGAATTAAATTTAAGATCCTGGTACTGACATATAAGGCCATCCACAATACTGCTCCTCCGTACATTTCTGACCTCATTAGCAAATACTCTCCTACTCGATCCCTACGTTCCTCCCATGGGCTAAGGCTCTCCTCCTCACTCGTCACCTCTTCCTTTTCCCGTCTACAAGATTTCACTCGAGCTGCCCCATATCTCTGGAATCTACTCCAAAGGAACCTTCAGAATTCACCCTCCCTCCTGACATTCAAGAAACATCTAAAAACTCACTTCTTCAGAGACGCATACCATCTTAGCTGCTAAAACATCCTTGTCATCGATACCCCCCACAATACCTCTCACCCTTCCTCTATGCATTATGTTTGTCGCCCCATTTTTCCCTCTAGATTGTAAGCTTGCGAGCAGGGCTCTCTCCACCAAATGTATCGGTTTGTCTTGTCTGTCAATTCTTGTCTTGTCATATCCCTTGAATTTATGTATTGTATTAAGCGCTGCGTAAACTGTTGGCGCTATATAAATAAAAGATAATAATAATAATAATAATAATAGTCCAGAATAAACCAAAGTGATATCCATCACAAGCTTACTCTAAACACATACTGTCCCGCTCTGCTGAATCCTCAAGGATCTATAAAGAGAATAAGGCATTGTATGACGTTTGGGCCACGGAACAGGCACAGATTTCTTGTGCCTATATGCGCAATAGGTATTTTTGCTGGGGCAACAGAGCAGGGAAACTTGTAGCTAATTTGGTCACTCGCTCTAAACATATTCCCACATCCCCCACTGCTCTCATTCAAACAGCCTCCCAATCTCAAGCAATGTATAGTGAGGAGCACCCTTCACAGGCGAACAGCAAATGGTACCTCTCCCTGCCAACAAAAGAGATGTGAGACCTGTGCACACATCCTTCCCACAGATCAAATACAGATACCAGGCTCACACTTACACCACAAAATCAATGGCTGCTTTACATGCAAATCATCTAACGTGGTGTACCTTATCATGTGTGCTAAGTGCCCGACAGCGATGTACGTGGGGGAAACAGGCCAAGCATTACACAAACGGTTTAATTCCCACAGACATACCATCAAACAGAAAAAAATAGATACACCTGTTGGAGAACACTTCTGTCAGCCTGGACACAGCATTCAGGATGTGAAGCTGTCAGTACTGATGGGATCGTTCCGCACCCAGAGGGAGAGAAAGATATGGGAGATCAAACTAATATACCGTTTTAATACCCTAATTACTGGCCTCAACAGAGACAGAGAATTCATCTCCCATTATAACATCACCAACCATTAATCCTCCCACAATTCGAATTCACTACAAACAACTTATTCCTGAGAACATTTGACACCTTCATGGATCTGGCATATGTCTAATGGTTTTATGGCCCCTCTAACCAGGGAGTGAACTGACCAACGATCCTTTAATTGAACCATATCTGTCCATTGGATCTCTGCTAGTCCAACTAATTTACTGCTGGACAAATTCCCCAATACCTCTGTGTTTATCTAATGTCTTTGTTAATGTGTGAATTGTGCTTTTGTATTTAGTCAAGTCTTTGTTAGCTTCATTAATGCCTGAGGAAGGGACCTAACAACTTGGTCTCGAAAGCTCGCAATCAAACTCTCAGTTAGCCAATAAATGGTATCATTTTTACTATACTTTTCTCCTGTTTTCTCAACGGCTAACACGGTACAAAACCTTTTATCATTTCGCTCTAAACATAAGAGGCAGTTTATTACCCACTTGAGGGATCACTATCAGACTCGTACCTCGTCCCCTGTCAAAATTACCCAACTATTTGTCGACTATATTCGTGACTTTTATACTGCGGAACCTATTGCTCTTGATGCAGTGCTTGAAACCTTCCGCCGGGCTCAAATCCCTAAACTCACCCAACAAGATAGGGATCTCTTGGAGGCACCTGATTCTTTGCATGAAATCAGAACCATAATAAAATCTTTACCGAATCATAAAACGCCGGGGCCTGACAGCCTCAGTGCAGAATATTATAAGATTTGATTTTGGCTAGTGTCTCCACTAAGTTGTTGAAAAACAAGTCTGCCATTGTTCTTAGTTGCGATGCTGACAAGCGTTTGATCGCATTTCATGGCATTATTTAACGCCCTTTTTCAAGTTCCATCATTTCGGCATGCGCTTTACTCACTTATTTCAGTCTCTTTACAGTTCTCCCCTCACCCAACTTCTCATTAACAGGCTTAACTCTCCTCGCTTTCCCTTAGGACGTGGCACCCGTTAAGACTGTCCCTTCTCCCCATTCTTGTTTTACTTAGCTATTGAACCGCTGCATTTGTTTGATCCTTCACTCAACTCAACTGAAGGGTATCCCAGTGGGTGGATCTGAGGTGAAGGTGGTAGCTTTTGCTGATGACCTGCTTTTATTTCTTTCTCAGGCCAGGAACGGTTGGGGCGACCGTTTCCCTTTCCGCTGGACTACCTCCCCGGCTCTCAAATATTTGGGTCTTTGGATCCCGTCCTCCCTTTCCCAACTCAATTCTCAAATTAAATATCCTTCCTCTTTTTCAACAAGTTGATGGATTATTTAAAACTTGGGCTAAGTTACCCCTCTCCTTCACGGGAAGATGCCACTTCTATAAACTGCGTTCCCTAAGCTCCTTTACCCTATTCATATGCTTCCGATTTTGTTAAGACGGACTGATATTCGCGCTCACCATCGTTCCCTCCAACGTTTCCTTTGGGACGGTAAGTGGTCTCGGATTGCGCAGGTAAAATTACAGCAGCCCTCCTCCAACGGAGGCTTGAATATCCTGCACCTCCCTTATTTTAGTTTAACAGCCAATTATAGATATGCGGTCGACTGGGTTCTAGATAGGAACCGTTTTGCTTCCACTGGGTTGGAGTCCCAACTTTCCCCTGGTTCGATTGCCTTCCTTCTTATATCTGCCGATGCACATGTGTCCATGTGACTTACGACTAAATCCGCTGTTGTGTCACACTTCCAGGGCGTGGACCCGGGTGCGAAAACGTTTGAGCTTAGGGTTTTCTCATTCTCCCTATGAGTCCTTGGTCCGTAATCCTAGATTCCAACGGGGCAAATCAGCTCCTATTTTTAGATGACTGGAATGTGTAAGGGGTCATCTTGTTACTGATTTTATTTCCCCCGCTACCTCTCGTGTACTTACTTGGCAACAGTTTAGTGAGAAGTTCTCCTCCGTTTCTGTTCACCTGTTATATTACTTACAGCTTTGCAGCTTTGTTGTCAGTATTCTAGCTACACTATCGCCCAAGGATCACAACAATCCGCTTGACAGTATAACTCTATGTACCTCTTCCAGCTCCCTCTCTATGTCCCTTCTCTACAGGCAAATCCGTCCTTTTATTACACAGGGATCCATTAGGCAGGGCCTACCACTTTGGAAAAAAGACCTAGATACCCTGGTTGATGCTACGGTTCTAGGCTCCTGGTCTTGCGTTCCTACAGTGAAACGTTTCTGAAAATTCTCCACCAAGCATATATGACCCCGAAGCTTTTTGTAGCGACACGGTTAGGTGATAGTTCTAGTTGTTTTAAATGTGCGGCGCCTGATGCTGATCTTTACCATAACTTTTGGGCCTGCCCCCACACTGCCACTTTCTGGAAGGGCATTCATCCATATGTAGTTTCAGTTTTGAAAATTACTTTCCACTTGACAGTGGAATGGGCCCTGCGGGCCCAGTGGAATGAGACCAAGTGAGAAACCTAAACTATTGGAGATTTAGTCACATCTTATGGCCATAGTATGCTATTCTGCTAATAGATAACAATTTAACCAGGAAAGGTGTCTGATCCTTGTTGGGGGCATAAACATTTGCTAGCATAACCTTATGCATACCTAGATATCCATTAACAAGCAAGCTTCTACCCTCCGAATCCTTCCAAATATCAAGTAGTCGAAAAGGCAAGCACTTATGAATCAATATAGCAACCCCTTTAGTTTTGGACACAGAAGAGCTAGAGAAATAAACTGCCTGGAAATGTCTGTCAATTTAAATTCAATAGTTAATAAAGTGGGTTTCCTGCAGGAAGGCTATCTGGGTTTTGAAAGATTGAAGGATGTAAAGCAGTTTGGACCTCTGCTGTGGTTTATTTAAGCCTCTGACATTCATAGATGGGCACGGTGGAAGACATTTAACCATAGCATCCGAAATGCAACACATAATTGTGATGGCGCACCAAACCATCCATACCATCATAAACAAAAAAAAACCATATAAAACCATATGCAATAAAACAAAAATAAATCTGAACAGGCAAACAAAAGCCCGACGTGTAGACATCGAATAGTGAGCCATTTGACCATGCCAGTGGTCACTGACCTAATACATGTAGGACAAGGCAGGTAGGCTCTGGTGGAGGTAAGAGCTTAATGTGGAGTGTGATGATATGTAAGTGTAGAGTGAAGTTTGTGGTAAGGGAAGTACAGAAAAAGAAGGTAATTGCCAATGCACCCCCTCCGTGTTTCTGCAAATTATTGAAAGTGTAGTAGTGAGTGTGTTCGAGTGAAGGAAGTGCTAATATATGAAAAAGCCTAACCCCCAGCATAGAGTTGAGGGAATGCATAGATGCGATTTACAAATGACAGTGTAGGAAAACTTTATCAGTAGGACTAAAAGAGTTACTGTATACAAGAGTTAATGAGAAAGTGATAAGGGAGGGAGAGGGGGTAGATATAAGTAAAGAGTGTGCATTAATGTGTGGATGCATTGAGTGAATGAGGGAGAGCATGAGTTAATATGTGAATGTATTGTCTGAATGAGGGAGAGCATGAGTTAATGTGTGGATGAGTTGTCTGAATTAAAGTGTGAATTAGTGAGTGATTGGAAAAGTGTTTGTGTATCATAGATGTAAAATTGTGGAAGGACAAAGATAGCACTAGCAGGAGGTTTGAGCCTTGGGGACCAAGATGGCACAGGCAGGGTGTATATGGGACAAAGATGGCACAGGCCAGACTGTTTGGGGACAAAGTTGATTTGTGCTGGGCTATTTGGGGACAAAGATTGCAAATCTAATGTGTGTGATCTGGGTGCTGGTCAGGTCTATGTGGGCAGTGTGGACGCCAGGGCTGACTTTGGGGTGTGCAACCTGTGCTCTATGCCTGTAATTTAGGGGGTTTTAAATATACCTTTAATGCCGTGTTTTTATGTGAATTCCAATTGATCTTTACCTGCAAAGCTGGGTTTTTGTGTTATTCTGTAGATCCATATGTGCTATGCTATGTTTCCATACATTATTTATGTGTACCTGCAAATACAGGGTTAATATGTCTTATTCAGTTGACTAATACCTGCAATGCTGTTTCCATGTATGTATTTGATCTATACCTGCGATGCTACGTTTCATATATTATTGTATACCTGCAAATACAGGATTTGTATGTCTGATTCTGTTTATTTGATCTATACCTTCAGTGCTGAGATCACAAGTGAATTTCAATTGATCTGGGTTTGTGTGTTGATCTATACCTGCTATCGGCAGCAGGGACTAATATTTATATATATATGGGCAGCAGGGGCTAGTAAATGGGTTTTAGATATTTGGACAGGGGCGCAATTTCAGTGCTTGCCATAGGCGCTATTTTCAGTAGATACGCCTCTGGACAGAGGTTATGTGAAAACATCTGCTGCAGTGATTGAAATCTCAAAAAAAAGGAATCTCAACATATTGAGTAGGGACCCGAAGAAATTGAAAGGAAATTAAAAACAGAACCATAAATCATATGGAAACAATAAACAGAAGGCCATAACTTTTTTTTTACAAACCGTGCACCATATAGTAAATAATAAGAAATCCAAAAAACATTTGGCACAGCACCATGTCCAGTCGTACATCCAAGTCAGGGAGCAAAGTTCTGCCAGAGAATGAGACATGAAGAAATAGAAATACGAGCGGTCTGTATTCTGAAATGATGTAGGATATCTGTGAAGTGGTTCTGAAGCAGTATATTGTCAAACAATAAGGTTTTATTGTCACAACGAACAATCAGTGCAAATGGGAACCCCCATTCTTTTACAGAGAAGTCGTGTAACCTGCACATAATATCTCTTGGCGGACCCGCAGCGTCACCACAGGGTTTTACTGCTCGGTGAGCTCTGTCAAATTTGATCTGAGTATCCGCGGGCCACTGCAGCATGCCGTTAAAGATGTTCTGCAGCGTTGAGGTAATCTCCGATTGCATTATATCCTCCGGTACTCCACGCACGTACGTACGTAAAACCTGCCCAGGTTGTCAAAATCCTCTAGCCTCCGTGCAAGCAATCACAGCGTGCTGGATTGTTCAGCTATCTGTAAGGAGAGGGCATCAACGCTGTCTGTAATATTAATGTTATCGTTCTCCACCGTTGCCACACGCTCTCCAAGCTGCTGTACATCAGTTTTGATTTCGGATCACAAATCCCTTGAGTTGCTTTTTCGATTAAAGGTATCATCTCATCCTTTGTTGGCAGCAGTCAAGACATGTTTCTTCAAGGCAGTCAATGCTCGAGCCGACGGGAGAAGGAGCCATCTTGTCAAAGGAGTCCCTGGAGTCCTGATTTCCGTGGAAATAAGATCGAACCGAGGTAAGTGATGTTTTCTCCTTACTCCCTAATAGTTTAGAAGTGCCAGGAGCCTTGCTTGTCTTGCCCATTGTGAGAAAAGACATGCTTTTTTTTAATGAAAAACACGGAGAGGGCCTGCAGAGCACAAAGCTTAAGCAGCCATCTTCTTCTGTAGCTAGCCACGCCCCCTACTTTTTCTTTCTGTACCTATATAAAATTATTTTTTCTGAAAATCTCAAAAAAAGTTAGTGCACTAAGCTCATATATATAAAACCACAGTCTTTTTTTGCTAACTGCCCTTTCCTTCATTTTCATCTGTAAAAACTGTACATAAATATTCACTGAGACAGTCACCTTCCTTTGTTTGTTTTAATCTAACTACACACAAAGACTTAATGGGCATACACTGACTGACCTGACTGTCAATCAGTGAATGGGATGTCTAACAAGCTCATATGAGTTCATATATATATATAAACTTGTTGGACATCCCAACCATGGGCATTGATATGGAGTTTTGGCCCCAGACTCCACTTTCCTGGAAAGGCTTTCCACAAGATTTTGTCCCCATTTATGTAGGCACTGATTTTGTTACTCACTTGCAGTTGGCATTTGAATTAATTGCAGACGTGTTCAGTGCGTTAAGGTCAGGACTCTATACAAGCCACCTTAGTTTGTCTTACCTTAGTTTCCTAGTATCCTTATCCTGCCCCATCCTGTACCTCTGGTTCATTCCTACTTGCTACAGGAACTTGTTCTTGGTTCTGTTTCTCCTGTTCTAGTTATTAATTATTATTATTATTATCTTTTATTTATATAGCGCCAACAGTTTACACAGCGCTTAATACAATACATAAATTCAAGGGATATGATAAGACAAGAATTGACAGACTAAGACAAACCGATACATTTGGTGGAGAGAGCCCTGCTCGCAAGCTTACAATCTAGAGGGAAATGGGGTGACAAACATAAGGCATAGAGAAAGGGTGAGAGGTAGTGTGGTGGTTGTATCGATGACAAGGAAGTTCTAGCAGCTAAGATGGTATGCTTCTCTGAAGAAGTGGGTTTTTAGATGTTTCTGGAATGTCGAGAGGGAGGGTGAATGCTGATGGTTCCTTGGGAGTAGATTCCAGAGATATGGGGCAGC
>VKOC01029134.1:0-26059 GCA_009364415.1 Spea multiplicata
CCTATTACTTATGTACAAACATTGTGGTAACATGATGCATAGGGGTTAAGCAGAAATTACAGGGGATGCAATACCATTGGCATGGCCAATTTAAGATAAAGAATACATTTGCATATATGGCTTTCAGAACATTTGTACCATTTGCACCAGAATCATTTTTTTCTGGTTTCACATGGCTCTTATAGTCACATTAAAGTCATTCATGGACACAGATTTTCACAACATGTATCCACAGCTTTGACATATGTAAATATGCTTTTTTTTAAATTAAATACCCAGAAAAATCATATCCTCTGCTAAACAATCTTTTTACAAGTAGATGGTATCCCCATTTAGCCTCTCCTGCAGTCACATTGCTTCTACATTACCAGTGTAATTGACCATTGGTACTATTTTATATTGAATACATTAATAGTCCAATCCCACTGAGAATGTATTTTACTGCTAATCTAATATCAGGGATAGTTACATTCACATTAGTAAGTAAGCTCATAATCAGATTACACCTATGTTTCTAACTCAAGCTTCTTGGTTTCTGGATACAGTTATGATTCCTTTGCTTAAAGTGACAATCCTACCCATATATCAAAAGATCTATGTATGAAATTATGTTTCACTGTACATCTCTCTATTGAATCTAAGTAGGTTTTCACTTATCATTGCTTATTTACCCAGTGGTTCAGCTGTGTATTCTGGCCCAGGGAGGACAGCAGCCCCTCTGCCGCATAGCAGGGGGTCTGGTTGCTCTCTTGGGCAATCAGGCTCCCTGTAGCACCACTGTTAAATGGCTTGGTTAAAAGGAAGATCACTGATCTCTGACAGATGTCAGAGTGCTGGGAGAGTGTACTTGTGCTCTGAGTGCATGTTTAACTTCAAGGTGGATAGGCTTATAGCAATGAACCTCATTTATGCTACTTTTATTAACTTCAACACATAATTTGGCACAAATACATTCAAAATTGCACGATAACTCTTTGTATGTCGGTGCTTGTACAGAAATCTCCCCAAAATTAGACGGTTAGATTTTTTATTTTTCGAACAATGGGTCAACAGTGACATAACTTGTTTTTTATTTGCGTCTCTTTTTTAGCCTATATTAACCAAAGTATATTTTGGTTTTCTCGCTTTATTTTTGAAAGACAGCGCACGCATGTTCATAAGCATAAGAGTTATGGTAAATAAGCATCTTCCCAGCTCATGGCAATTATTTTTCAATTAACTATACTTCTTTTATTTGTGTCTCTGACTCCTTGTGAATTGAGAATTAGCATGAAACTGACTTTTGTCTTGATGTTTTTTTTTTTTACGTGTTTTCAGAACACGAACTTGAGGGAACAACCATCAGAGAGCAGAAGGAGTATATAAAGGCACTACTAGAGGATGTGCAGAGCCAGGAAAAGGTCTCCCACAACCGTGCGGCGGTTGCGGAGGGTGGATGGGGGTCTCCCTCCCCTCTTTTGGTGGCTGTAATGGTTGCTGTAAGGTGGATGGGGGTCTCCCTCTCCTCTTTGGGGGCTGCTGTGGCTGCTGGAGTTTGGATGAGTTGGTCTCCCGCTCCTCTGTGGCAGATGTAACGGCTGCTGCGTGCTGGATGGAGGTCGCTCTCTCCTGCTCCTTGGCGGCTGCTGTGGCTGAGTTGTTGGAGGAGGGTCTCCATTGTCTCGACGCTGGTGGCTGTGACTGATGGGAGCTGGATGGAAGCCTCTCCTCCGTGAAATCAGGTATGTAATATTAAGTAGCTTAGTCTCTATATGTAAAAACCTGATTGAACCTTGTAAAAACTGCAAAAAAAACCTGCAAAATATAAATTACTACCAAATATCTGTAAAAGCCTAAATTGCTCAACAAGGATTTTAAACATATATTTAAAAATATTTTCTTTTGGTAAGTTTGCATTTTAGACATTCCCAACAGCTGTTGCGTTTAGTGTAAAGTTATTTGATTTCTCTTTCTCTTTTAATAGTGGGGCCCTTACAGATTTATATGAATCAAATTGCCTGTTCAGATTGTATGCTTACTTGTCAATCTCAGCATTTCTTTATGTCACGTTAACCCTTTAAGGCCGAGGACTCATGGGGGTATGTTTGAGTTGGGGAGAGGGGCACTGTTGTATTACTGGGGAGACTCCTTACATCCCAGCCCAGTCCCTTCTTATGTCTAAGTAACCCTTTGCTCATTGGGGGGCACAGGGTGCTCCACTAACCAAACATTTGACGTGCTTGACCGGGACCTAGCCGCAAATTAATGGAACTATGCGGCAGCTAGGGAGCAGAGTTCAGGAACCCTGGTTTTATTACCAATCTTTAGGACCGGGTTTATCCAGCAGCGGCTATGGCCGCGTATGGTGGTGCCGGGCTGCCTGATGGTTGATGGGATTATACCTTTAATCCTATCATGTTTGCTTTATATATATCTGTGCTGTCCTCAATAAAGAGAGTTCTGTTTTACCCCTACACTAGGTCTCGGCTAGTGCTTGGGGAATATAAAGAGTTAATCCCTTGTGCAAGTAAGCTTTTAGCGGCAAAGGGCGATCTCTACTGCGGAGATACTCCGCCAACATTTATATTATTATTAAAGTAATAAATACATATAGAGGAATAAACGAAAATCTAAAACCTTTCATGTAATGAGCTTTAATGTTTGGACACCTGTGCCATCTGGTGGTTGAATGTTTTATTAAATAATTTTCTTTATTTTTTCACACTGAGTAATGTAGCAGCCAAATTGACTATTTGCAATTACTAAAAAATGGACAGAATTTATTTAAAATAACTTATTGTAAAATTTTACCTTGTGCCTGTATGTACATTATTATTATTATTATTATTATTATTATTATTATGCACTCTGCAATAACTTCACTTAGAGCACTTAGAGCTTTCAAAGAGCAATATTGTAGGCTTGGAGGGTGCAGTCAAATACTGTATGAATTTCTAGTTGTTGGAGAACCATGTAAGCTATGTACCATAGCATCTTTAGATCAAATTATAACTAAACCAATGCAAATACAGATACAAGTAGTTACAGTACAGATGTAATGTGCGTACTGTTCAGTTGATTATTTATGCTTAATAGCAGGATTTTGATGCAATGGGAAAAGCAGAAGAAAGAAATAGTAAATTCAAAAAAGCCAAATGAAGTTGGGATATTATTTCTTGTATCACTTGTTTTTATGTACTCAAATAAAGAATACAGTACATTTGTTCATTGTTTGCGCCACAGGGAGCCAAAACCTCGAAGATTCAGCTTTTTGGTGTGGAAGATAGGTTGTCATTTTAAGTTACTTTTAATCCTTAAATTAGTTGCATTTTTGAGAGAGGGGTAGCAAAAAGAAGCCTACAGGTCCCTAACTGGAGATGGAAGGAAAAGGCTCAGATATTGCTTTTGGGAGTGTGGCCCCAAAAGAAAAAAAAAATAGGATCTAGTGATCCACCGTAGCTCCTCTGGCGTTCACTTTCATTTTACCCCCACTTTTTCATGAGATATAGTACTTGCACCTAAGGCTTAAATAAATAAATATAATAAATGAAAAGAGCTCTGCTGTGCCCCTTGAAGGCTAATAAACCGGGGCCAGTCAGAATGATTTGTTTAATATTTTGCAGAATTAAATAGAGCATTGCAAAGTGACTTGGAAGTCCAACCTCCACGATATATATATATATATATATACCCTATAAGTAAATAAATAAAAGGAAACACATTATCATAATATTCCTGAAGACGAGACCTATATATTCTTGAAAGCTTGCAATCCATTTTACATCAGTTAGCCAATAAAAGTATAATTTTTACCAAATTTGCTTGCTAATACACTGGGGGTCATACACTGGGGGTCATACACTGGGGGTCAATCTGGAACCAGGAAAGAGCAATCAGCAACTGAACCAGCGAGGTAATTATAGGCATAGCCTGAAGGAAGAGGAGGGGTTTAGCTGGGTTCAAAAGCTATAAGAGGAAGTAGGTGCGGCCTAACAAGCAGAAAGTAATGAGGAGGAGGAATCGCTAATGCAGGTAGGCAACAAACAAGGAGTTATCATCAATGAAATGGGATTGGAGTCGTGTTTTAGAGCTACTTTGACATAAAAAAAAAACACTCAGACGTTTTGAGTTTGCTATTCTCAAGAAACATCTGCTGATGTGAAACATGTCTTCAAGATTATTTGATTTATTCTGGGTTCTGCTGACCTGTTGTCGCTTGGTGCTTGTTTCTTTACCTGAATAAAAAACCCAAGACTTACACTTAAATCTCTACACTGAGTGTAGATCATTTTTAATAAATCTGAGCTTTTCTGCCATTACAGAAGTTGTTCCATTGTGTTTTTCATGCATACACCATCGTGGTCACTGATGGGATTCTGAAATAACAAACTGCTTCTCAGGCAAAAAACAAATGCAAACGGATAACAGAAAACTGTTATTTGGGGTACGAGAAGATGTTTTTAGTCCTCTCAGATATCCAATTAGACAGATTATGTTTTTATGCACAGTTCTTTTTTTTATTGTTTTCAATGTATTTCATTGTATTTCTTTTACAAAAAAAAAACTAAAATGAATTACATTATACCACAAGAGGTCACCAGTAAGCCTTCTTTGAATGTAATTTCAAATAGTTGGTCCAGGTCCCAAATTATAACACAAAAACAAATAGTTGCGGCGGCCGACACCAGCAAATCAAACGGGGATATCCATAAATGTATAAAAATTAATTTATTGCTTGGTCATAAGCAGCCTCCATGCCTACTAAGCACAGTTTGTGCACGGACGCTTAATAAATTCATTTTTGTACATTTATGTTATTTGCTAGTGTCGGCTGGCACAACTATTTGTTTTTGAATGTAAGCGTCACTGGTTTGCTTGGCACCAATGTATCACAGACACTGTATTTTCTAATGACTATGCTTTCCATATAAACCAGTTATTATCCTTGTAGTTTTTTTCAGATATGAGACTATCAATCATTTCACTCAGGATATTCAATATAACATCAAATAAATAAATGTCTTCTGGCAGGTCCAGGAGTCCCTCTGTCAGTGCTTGCTTTTAAGACACAGAGTGCCAAAATATAACATATAACGTTATATCCCTGAGGTTAGCAGTGGATGGGGTGGATGGGCATGTTGTCTTGGGTCAGACTTAGGGCAGCTCCTATGTTAAATACGCCATTTCACATCCACCATGATTTCTGAGTTGCACTGTGGTAGTTATTAGACTGCAAATGGATCAAAATGAAAAAGTTTTCATTGTTGGTCAATTCGTTTCCAGACATTCTGTTTCTTGCCAATTCATTTCAGATGAAAATCTGGGTTTATTTTTGCATTCAGAAATTATTTTTTTTTCGTTCACTCTCATTTGCTCTCATTCACTCTCTCTCATGCTCACTCAGTATGTCTCCTTCTCCATGTCATTGTCTCAGTGCCGCGCAACTCTGTTTATGTTGCATCTGCTTGTTCGTCTGTCGTCTCCATTCTCTCTTTGTCAACTGCACCAAAAAATCTTGTCTGATTCGGAACAGGACAGGGACATGACTTCTGTTGAACTTCTGCAAGAACTTCCAGCACAACTGTTATGGTTTCTTGTATGATACCTTAACTGTTGACAATCAAACAATATCAAACTCAGTTTTAGATTGATTTATAAATGTCTAAATACAAAGGTACAATTATCTCCTGGTATTTGCAGCATTAGCAGAAATCATACCCTGTAACTTGATATTTGCAACAATGTAACTATAACAAAAATAAAGTATCTAATCCTGGATTTGAAGCAGTCAGACAGACAACTGAGAATCAAGAATCAAGCAATGTTTAGCAGTATGCAATGTAGCGCCTGGTATCTGCAACAGTAGCAGAAATCATACTTTGTAACTTGATAGTTGCAACAATTTAACTATGACAAAAAGAAAGTATCCAGTCCTGGATATGAAGCAATCAGCATACAGGAACAAGGTGCTATTCACCTGATTCAACTTAACCCCTTAACGACAATCCCCGTACATGTACAGGGTTGCCGTGCAACGTGTTAACGACAATGCCCATACATGTACGGGCTGGCGTTAAATAGCTGCATGGCCGCAGCTTTGCATCGTCGGCTTTGCGGCATCCACGGAAGCCTCACAAGTGAGGCTGACCGTGGATCCGGGGAGGGCAGCCCTCGACAGCCCTCCCTGGAAGAAAAATGGCCGCCGCTGCACCGATCATCAAAGATCGCGGCGCCCGGCTAACACTGCTTAGGGAGCGATCGGAATCGCTTCCTAAGCATAAACTATGTTACTGACATGCCTCAGTATCGAGGCATGTCAGCAACACTACCCCCCTACCCCGATCGCCTTGTGATTGCTCCGAGGAGCAACCACAAGTGCCATCCTGTGAATGACGTTGCCGTCATTCACAGGATGGCATTAACAATAGATCTGAGTTCACAGAGGGTCTATCCAGACCCTCTTGAGAACTCTCGAGCTCCTCCTGCAGGTTGAATGCAGGTACTGCATCCAACCATGCAAGGTCAATGGAGCACAGCTCACTAATGAGAGTGACTAGTAAAAAAAAAAAATTGGTCAAAAATGTTTAAAAAAACTTATAAATATACCTTAAAAATATGGTAACATGTAAAAAGCCCCACTGTCACCAAAAAAAAAAGTTTTTAATAAGCAAGTCCTAAAATTCTTTATCTTTAAAAAATTCCAGCATGGAAAAGAGTTAAATATTGACACGGACATACACCAGGAGCGATAAATTTATACCTGAAGTACATGTGTGAAAAAAATACAAAAAAAATGTACTACCATAAAGTTTCACAAAGGGTGGTGGTAAAATTAGTGCATGGAAAGGGTTAAAATACCAGCATTTCAAATACCTTGGGGTGTCTAGTTTTTAAAAATATATGATTTGATGGGGTAAATTGCATTGGCTGGCTTCAAAGATACCCGAAATGGCACATGGGGGGAAGAATTACCAGATTTGGAAAAAAAGGTTTTGAAATGGCAAAACGCTACCTGTACTTATTGCCCCATAACGTGCAGAAAAAAGCAAAAAAACATAAAAACATTGGGTATTTCTAAACTCAGGACAAATAGTAGAATCTATTTAGCAGGTTTTTTTCATTAGTTTTTGCAGATGAGTAAAAGTTTTCTGTTTAAAAAGTGAGAGAAAGTATTTTTTTAACAAAAAATCCCCATTTTTTATCATTTTTTTTATAGTAAATTAGATGATATGATAAAATGAATGGTATCTAAAGAAAGCCCTGTTTGTCCTGAAAAAAACAATATATAATATGTGTGGGAGCACGAAATGAGAAAGAAGAAAATCACAGCTAAACACTGAACAACGTTAAAAGAACCATTGTCCCACAATATACTACGAGTAAAAACCCCTATTGTCCTTAAGGGGTTAAAGGCACAGTTCACTATAAGCAATGATAGGTGAAACATAACAACTTTTCCTGTGATTGGAGGAGAGGATGCGCCCGGATGCTCTACTGTTTTGTCCAAAGTTACCTCTTGTTAACTTCCCTGAAATACTGGAGTTTCTGGGCACATCCTCTCCCCCGATTGGAGCAGAGAGTGTGACAGGAAGCTCCGCCCAGGGCTGGCCCTACAATGGAGCCGAGTGGGGCAATTGCGCTAGGCGGCACTTTTGAGGCGCTTTTTATATATTTTTTGAAGTAGAGGAGAGAGAGGGGCGTCAATTGGTTTTCGCTTACCCGCTCATCGACCCTCTCTCTCATCTGCGAGCCTTCTAGCTCGGTCTCGGTGCCGGCTTGTAATGCTGAGCGCTGGAAGTGACGTCAATTTCCAGCACTCAGCATTACAAGCCAGCACCGTGGCAAAGTAGGGAGACTCGCCGCAGTAAGTAGAAAGGGGGGGTAGATAATGGGATCAGCGAAGTTTAAAAAAAGTTTTAAACTTTGCCCCAGGCGGTATTAAGTCTTGGGCCGTCCCTGGCTCCACCCTCTTGCCTGAAGTAACCTACTGGTAAACTACAGCAACATGGTGGGGTTTCCGAGCACATTCTCCTTCTGATCCTCTGTGCCCAGAAGCTCCGCTTTTAGAGGAGTTCACTGGGAGGTCGTGACAGAAGAGAGAAGACAGAAAAACAAGACGATGCAGGATCATAAGCAGAGCTGCTTGGCATGGAGATAGGGGCATGGAAGCAACTACGCAGAAAAGGAGTAAATGAGAATGTGAGAGAGTGTGAATGAAAGAGTGGGTAAGTGCTTGAGTGAGAAATTTAAATGAAATTTAAATGAAAAAGAAAAAGTTGTTTGCTTTGTTGTCATTTGTTGATCACTCCTTTTTAGAGTCTTTCTACAAATTGCCGACATATGCAAATTTTGCACAGGGCACCATGGCAGCAGGGGCGCCTGCCTGGGACTTAAATTAAAACATCGGGTTTTTTTGGTTAAACTTTATTTAACATCCTTCATGTTAAGTAACGTCAAATTCCGGCGTTCAACATGAAATGCCGGCACTGCGGCAGAGCCGGAAGACGGATGCCTCCCGCTCCCACCGCAGGTCTCCGGCAAGAAGGTAAGTAGGGAGAGGGGGTAGATAGTTAGAAGGGGCAGGGTAAGTAGTGTAAGTAGAACTTCTTATTTTCTGCTTTAAACAACAAACCACATGATTATGAATTGAACACATCCACCAGTTGTTCAATTGTTTTTAGTAACTCTTTATGATAAATTCTCACAATATTATTATTATTATCATTATCTTTTATTTATATAGCACCAACAGTTTACACAGCGCTTAATTCAATACATTTATTCAAGGGGGGTGACAAGACAAGAATTGACAGACTTAAACAAACCGATACATTAGGTGGAGAGAGCTCTGCTCGCAAGCTTACGATGTTGAGAGAATGGGGTGACAAACATAAGGCACAGAGAAAGGGTGAGAGGTAGTGCGGTGGTTGTATCAATGACAAGGAAGTTCTAGCAGCTAAGATGGTATGCTTCTCTGAAGAAGTTGATTTTGAGATGTTTCTTGAATGTTGGGAGGGAGGGTGAATACTGAAGGTTCCTTGGGAGTAGATTCCAGAGATATGGGGCAGCTTGAGTGAAATCTTGTAGACGGGAAAAGGAAGAGGTGATACGTGAGGAGGAGAGCCTTAGCCCATGGGAAGAACGTAGGGATCGAGTGTAATAAATAATTACTTCTATATTAGGTTGTATCAGGGTCATGTCAAAGAACTGTGCATGGCAGCTCCCTATTTACAAGAAAAGCTGCTTTAGCATAACTTAAGTAGCTTGTAAAAAAAAAACAAAGAATTAGGCAGCTAACATGTTCATGGCAACTTAAGGACAAAACTTTTCTCTATCATTATGTCAGCAAGTTGTCTCATATAATTGAATTAAGAAAACCTTTATGGTATATGATCCCTACTAAACTATACAAAATATGTTCTTGCAGACCTCTACCCCAAATTAATGTGGATGAAGAGGTAATATGCTACATCTGGTGCGCATGTGAGCAACACAATGGGCTGCACAGGCCCCCTGGGAAACAGCAGCCGGTGAAGCAACAGAGCTGCGCTTTTTGATGCAGCTGCATGACTGCCTCCAACGCCACCTAATGCGGCTTTTGTCTTGCCTCTTGAAGACATGACCCTGAAGGGGGCGGATTCACACAGTCGCTGTCACCTCGTAGTTAGTCCCATGGAGGGGTAGTTGGAGGCGAGCGGAGAGCAGGCAGGCAGGCTGAGCAAGGAAGTCAGGAAAAAATGAATGATTATGGTACAAAAAAACAGTTGGCGGAGTGATAACGGATGTGGACCCATATTCAAAGGGGGACTGGCTCCCTGGGGGCATCAGTCATGATGACATGATACTAAAGAGGGGCTGGCTGGGGAGCATAAGTACACAATGAGTATGTGTGATTGAGTAGGAATGAGTATCTGTGATTGAGTGAGTGAATGAGTATCTGTGAATGATAAATTTGTTTGTGATTTTTCACTTGATGTATGCCTTCAAGGCTGGGTTTGTTTATTAGCAATGCAGGTATAGAGCAACTAAATATCTTTCATATTTATTATTACCTGCAAATACAGGGTTTGTATGTTTTACTCGGTTGATCTATACCTGCAATGCTGTGTTTCCATGTGTTGTCTATTTGATCAATACCTAAACTACATGAGGGAGGAAAAGTAAGGTGTGGTACAGTGAAGAAGGGTACAACGTGACTCTGGCGTTGATGAGTTTCCTCCTTATCTGTTGAATAAATGCAAAAGCCAGCTCACCTCCCTATATATTCGTCTGCACGGATCCGCACGGACTCGATGCGTGGAATAAACACAAAGAAAAAGAAGGGGTCGATCCAGCACTTGAATGAAAAAACTTCCAGCTTTTATTTTACTTCAATATTAAAAAACATAGTTCACACCTGAGTGCACCTATGTGCACAGGAGACTCGAAATCTGGACGCGTTTCGAATGACACCCCGCTTTTTATCCCTTCTTTTTCTTTTGTGTTTCCTCCTTATCTGTACGGTCAAGTATTTTTGTATTTTTATGGGGTTTTCTTTGGTGTTGAAGTGGAGGACGTGATTGTATGCCAAGGAGTGTGTGTGTGTGTGAAGGGGCAAGCAAATGCTTGCCCAGGTCCAATCAATATTAAAGGCAGCCCTGATGACTGCCTCCAACTGCCATCTAATGCGTTGGTGGGAGTAGGGTGATGATGGATGTGGACCCATTATGTGTCACCAATATTTAAAGGGGGGGGCTGGCTCCCTGAGGTATCAGTAGCACTGACATGATACTAAAAGTGAGTTGGCTGGGTGACATAAATACATAATGTGGGGCTGGATGAGGACAATATGCAAGGGTGTAGGGGCATTAATTCACAAGGGGGTGCAGGCTGGGGGCATCACATAAATTAATACTAAAGAGGGGCAGGATGGTGGGATAAATATACAATGTAAGGCTGCCTGGGGGACCATACACAAGGGTGTATGGGGCATTGGGGTGACCACATTGGTCATGTTTTCCAGGACACATATAATTTTGAAATATTGATGACCAGCCCAGATAAAATGCTGCCCTGCAGAATGGGGGATGTATAGACTCATGGAAGGGAACCAATTAGTCAGATAGACATCCCCCATAATGCAGGGTAACATTTTATCTGGGCTTGTCAGCAATATGTAAAAGGTATAAGTGTCCTGGAAAACATGGTTGATGCGGTCACACTAGGGGCCATTAATTCACCAAGGGGACTGGCTGAGAGCATCACATAAATCAATACTGTCTGGTGGGATAATGGGCTAGAGGGCTAGAGGGCACAAATACTTTGTTTTTACAGATGTGCCAACAAAGTAGAGTTGGTCGAGGAAGTATTGAATGTGATGGCCAGAAACCTGAGGTAAGTCTTCAAGTTCAATACATTCTCAGTCTGGTCCATCTACCAACCCTTTACAATAATTCCTAGTCATGTTAAATATTTAACGACAATTGATGTTCCGGGCACATCACGCAAAAAACATTCAGTTAAAGACAATTGATGTGCCAGGACCATCATGGCTTTAAACGTGTGTAGAAAGTGATCTAGGTTCGCTTTCTGCACCCAAACGGTGTTGCTGTAATGCCGGAAGGTATTACAAAAAAATGTGTGCCATTATCACAAAGGGGTTAAACTGGGATTATAAATTAAGATTTCTTTTGTGTTTTTAAATGTCATTTTTTTCTTATTTATGCTATAGCTTAGGTTCAGGCAAAATACTTCTTAATAATCAATAAGGACAATACATTACAGTCTGTACTTTATATAAATGTCAATGCTCCACAATATTCACACCCGGTTCAATTCAACATTCCATTTGTACATGAGCTCTTGTACTTTATCATTAATTTCTTTCCTGTCCCTCTTTTTGTAGCTGCAGACTGACTTTGTTATACTGCCTTGGATATTAAAGCCCTTTGAGTTCAGAGCCCTTGTGAGAGTGCCTATAGAGTGGTCTGCCAGCTCCCTGGGGAGTATCAGTGTCATGTCTCATGGTTTATTTTGCATTTTGACTTATATGCTGTTTGCTACTGGCTTTCATGTTATTTGTCCCTGTTGGGCTCCCTTAGTCAGGTTGTAGTCATCTAGCCCCTCCCTTTTCCGGTACATTCTGTGCTGTTAACAATACTGTCTGGTAGCAGCCATTTTATGTGATTTGTTAGCAAGAACTGCTGTCTTGTCACCTGCATATCTGTACATATTTACAAGGATTGTAAGCCTGAATATTAAAACTTTACTGAGATCCTCTTCTACATGTGAGTTTTGCTGAGTTGACACTGTCTGCTGAACTTTCATTGTGTGAGTACTGGTCAATTCAGACCTAGCAGTTGGTCTCAGGAACCCATATCTCACAGCTTTGTTAGTGAGGCAGAATAGAAGACAGTAACAACTGCTAGCAACACAGCTTAGCAGCCCTATTGTACTGGACCTGTGTAGGTTAGTAATACCTCTGCCTCATAAGCCTGTTAGACAGCCAGCTACCTCATCTGTGGGAAACATGGCAGAGAGAAGTAGCTCACTATCATCACAGGAAAAGCAACATGCCTCAAATGAGGAAATCATAGATGTCAATCCAGCTAGAAGCAAACGCAGCATAAGGCCTACCTGGAAGATCATTGAGGCACTTAAAGACATAAACTGAGAAACATTGCAACAAATGGAATGGCTTTGGTAATAGGTGATGAGTTGTACCACCACTATCACGCAGGCCGCTTCTGGTGTGTCATTATTAGAGGAAGCTCTAGGACAGCTCTCTACATCACATTCACAATATCTTGCTCACAGCCAAATTTATGTCTCTAATTTACAGAAGATTAACTCAGAAGATGCTTTAAAGGAAATAGAACATTTGTAATGCCTTAATTCAGAAAGAGACAATTTAGTACATGAAACCAATGTAAAAGCCAAGGAGAGAATTGCTCAACTGCAAGAGACTGCTTCTCACACTTCGGCAACTAGCAAGCATTCAAAGCGCTCAAACTTCTCAAGGACAAAATCCTCACAATGTTCAAAGAGTTCAACACTCAACCAGCAACTTATCCAAGCCCGTGCTAAAGCAGAGGCTACCAAGATACAGGCAGCCTTTGCGCAAAGGAAGGCTAAAAAAGAAATGGTAGCTCTAGAGAAACCATGTGAGCACGCCACAGCCATGGCAACACTAAGAGTTCTAGAATAAGCTGCCAACGGGAGTCTAGTCTTGTCACACCCCTGTAAGAAGCGCTGCGTAAATTGCTGGCACTATATAAATGGAAAAAAATAAGTAATTGTTATCATCAGATAGATAAAATGATTGGGGAGAAGAGCATGATTTACAGATAATGTTGGAACTTTTTATTAGCTATTGGATTCCTTTGTGCCAGTTATCTGGGGCCATCTTCTGTTGCAGGATAAGTCTGGAAGATCTTAGCACGCCAATACAGCAGCAGCAGCAGCAGTGAGAACAGCGATTGGGAGTCCAAAAAAGCACTTTGAGAAATACCTGTCTTCATTCCAAGCGCAGAAAGAGTGGTCACACATACTTGGGTCTAAATTCCTTATTACCGATTTCAAGCTAAAATAAATACACCTCTATGTACCACAAATCGAGATCATTTTGTACATTTGTAGTAACCCATACATCAACATGGCCTCCTGTGTGTAAAATGAATTATTCAAATACATTCTGGGGGGTTTTTTATTATATATTTGTAAATGTATCTCCTAGTCCTGTGAGGTATACTACTGGATAATATACATGCTGTCAAAGATGGGAGTTCAATTAATAATTATCACTAGTCACCTGTGTGTTTTGTTCCCTAAAGGTGCAGTTCCACTTGGTCTACTGAAATAACACTATTAACAGCACTGCCATCCAGCATGATCCAGTTTCTCTTTTAGAACATCCCCACAGTCTTGGAATACAAATTTTTCCATTAGATTCCATCCTTGCAATAATATTATTTTTTATGTTAGCCTATAATCTTGTAACTATATATGGTGAGTGCTGTTTTAGTTTCATAGATCACATAAGCCCTTATTGAAATAGCTCCCTGTGCTGCTGTAATTCCAATAGGGTAAATCTGATATATGGAAGGCGTAAGCCCTCCAGGTAACTACAGGAGACCTGTGACAATTTCCAATACTTGCTAACTGCATGTTTACTTATCTCACAAATAAAACTTAAGACTCAAACTAAAAGAATAGTTTTTAAACATACCCTCTGGGCCTCCTCCAGACATTGAAGTTATTGATGTTACTATTGTGGGCTACTTCTCAGGAGGAGTGAGCTACTGTATCTGAGGATCCTCCATCACTGTTGGAGGTTCAGTCTACATATTAGCCATGACTTGGGCATATCCAAATTCCTTCAACTATACCAACCTCAAATAAGACACAAACTAATTTGGATAGGAAGGTCACATCTTTATTAACCAGGAAATAAAAAAAGTTAAAAGAATACACGCCATTGGGTGGATAGATATACACATTTACACGTATAACTTAAAACCGTAACCGTTCATAACCAACTGGCTACAGCTAATTAATCTTTGATGATCTAGCCCAAAATGTCACTAAGCTAGCCAGGCCATAATTAACCCTCTAGCCACCAGTCACCAGCCCAGAAGACCCCCTTTATCCTCTCCTTCTGGCTAACCAGCCCATGACATAACCAGTCACTCACCAGTACCAACCAGATGCCCTCACCTCACCAGAAACTTTAACTCCTTGCATGGTTGCCCTTGCTGCTAATTGTCAACAGACCTGACTTGTTAACCAGCTGCATCCTTTCCCATACACAGTCCAATGAAAATTTAGGACTAAACATGCGTTTTTATCATTTGATGAGAAACTATTATTTGCTCCTGCTTCCTTTTGACCCATATGTATTACCCAGCTAAGTAGGGATGTGTCTCCTTTCACAATTACCCTGAGGACTTGGGATACATGATCTTGCTGTGGTTTGTGGATGACTTTTGTTCGCACAGAAGTCTATGAGTGTCAGGGTCCCTGCCAGAGACCCCAATGGATCCACTCACTGGAGTCCCGGGTCTGCTGCATCTTCCTCTGCTCCCTCCAACGCTGCCTCCTGCATGGCTGCTCCTGTGTGCTCCTTTATTCCTCCCCAAGTGGTGATGACGGGGAACGTGCTCGGTTGACGTCACGCACGGGGGCGGGGCTTCTACGAGCGGCAAGTTTAGTACCCAACACTGAGTGTTACTCATTGCTCAGTTATTGTGCTCTATTGAGCATCTTTACTGCTTGGAGTTCATTTTCTGATTGTTTTGTTGTTCACCATGGCTATCCTGGTTTGACCTCGTGGATCTCTGTGAACCTGGCCCTGGCTATCCTTATTTGACTTCCCTGATATCTGTAAACCTGAAGCTGGCTATCCATTTTTGACCTCGCAGTCTAGTGTTATTCCTGGATTGGTGGCTTTCCTACATTCCAGACGCCTCCTCACTATAACCCCACAGTGAGAAATCTACTTAAAGGTGGACTATGACAGCTTTTATTGGACCTCCATATAGCTATTTCTGTGTTTTTGCTGAGGACCACAACATTTTTTGATATGACACCAAGAATAACCTATAAGAATGCAAACTTCTGGTGCTGCGTACCACCTACTGTACATGCTGGCCCAGTTATGGCACGATATCTGAATTTGGTGCCTATTCTACTTTGCCATTATAAGCCTCAAAAACTAAGGATACTTTATCCTCTGATGGTGGTAACTATTTAGTCATAGTGTATCCTGTCCTAGTGCATTATTATTATTTGTTTCTGTGTTTGACCTGGCTTGATCCCGATTATCTTGATTATTTTGAACTCCGGCTTCCTGACCTCGGCTCTAACATATTGATTATTCTGAATCTCAGCTTCCTCACTGCAGCTTGTCTGGACTACCCTGCTTGCAGTTTGTCCCTTACAGTTTGTCCCTGATCTTGGAGGATAATCAGAAAGTCCCACAACTGTTTGAACTCAAAAGGCTCTTCCAAAGGTGAACTGTTTGGAGGACAAAAGTACTCTTGTGAGAAGAATAGGCATTCTCATGTGGGGACACAGTGTGCTAGACACGTCATTGGTCTTCATTTGATCTTTTTTCGGGGTTGGTTGTTAAGGGGTTAAAGAGTAGGAATTTATTCCTAAATTCTACAATGTAAAAACAGACAAGCCCACGGAATACACACAGGAATCTTCCATCTCTAGTATGGTCCAATATGTGATCTCTAGTTGACAAGATAACATTTTTAACTTTTAAGAGGTCCCATGAGTTGCTCTTCTAAGTGAGAAGCCCCTTGATATGGGTTTCCCAGAGGTACTCTGCTATTCTCTCTCCATGGAGGATATTAAATAAAGTTAATACAAAAAAACCCCCGTTGTTTTCATTTGAGTCCCAGGCAGGAGCGCGTAGCAGTCGCTCGTGAAATTTTCTGCAACCGCTAGGCGATTGCTAGTTAGTCGGCCAGAGTTGCAGCTACAGACCCTATAACCTCATGTGCAGATTACTGTCCATCCATCCTGTACAACTACTCCTGTGTATGTATTCATCTGCAACTTAACGCTGTATCTTATGACTGTTGTAGCTTTGATTTTCCGGGCTAGGCTTAACTCCCCATTAACACCAATAATGACACCACACACCATTGAATATGGATAAGAAAAGGCCACAGCCAATTTTATTTATTAGAGTCATTGTCACGTCAAAAGCTAGTGTGCTAACAAGGAGCGTTAACAAGGACAATGACTCAAAACACAAACATTTGAATATATACAATAAACACAATGAACACACCAAGCTTGCCAAGTAATCCAGGTGCTATAACCAAATACCACTTAAGGAAGGGACATACCCAGATGCCCCCACCCTGACCTGAGGTTCCCAGCACTGACAGCCAAGAACCTGCCACCAAATGTTACCAACAATTCAATTACCACCATATTAACCCCCTGGATACCTGGCAAGTTGCCGCCCCACAGACTGTGACAAAATGACACAAACCAACAAATGAATTAAAGAGGGGGAGGGAGGGTGACACGCCACGCGAGGTAGCTTAACCACAAGATGGTTCCCGACCCCTGGGAAACAGCCACTTATATAGATGCTTCCCCCAACTCCACCCCCGAAATTCCGCACCAAGAAAGGCCTACCCCTCCTCCGCACAACAGTCACCCCTGCAGGTGACCAATAGAGTTGCTCGTACAGACATTTAATTCATGACGTCAAAGCTGCTTCGTAGTCTGTACTGCATTAAGCCCGTATTAACCCTGTTATAGGCTTATGATACAATATTTACTTTTTAAATTTCTTCATGATTAATGTAATGGCTTATGATAAGATTAATGCAATATATAATTATCTATTAAGATTTAATGTACTCACACTTTCATTTATAATATTGTAAGTATACTAGTAGATATCAGGCATTCATAACGTACGATGGTCAACTGTCTAGATTTGAGCTTTGTGCTGTGTTTTTATAAAACTTAGATATGTGTCAAAATCTAATAGGTGGGTTTCGTGGTAAACAACTTTGAGTGACATAGTCAAGGTCATTCCGTGGGGCAATGCCAACTTTTGGCTAAGACAAAAGTCTATAAGATAGCGTGGTCGCAAGTTTTTGGGGGGCGGAGTACGGCGCTTACTGAGAGACTGCATCCCACGGGTATGTTGCAAATTATTATCTTTATTGTCAAGCATTATACTTATGAACTCTGCTTTATAGATACATTTTTGGATTCAAATTAATTATTGTTTGTATTATATATATACACTCAATAAACAGAGTTTGCTTTACAATTCTCAAGTCCCTTTATTTTATTACACCTTCAATTATTCATCACGAATAGGAGGACCTTACCATTTATATAAAATTATTTCTTTGGTACCTGTATGATAAGCTCTGCTAAATCCTGAGAAATAAGACGTTAAAAATGGGAATAAAAGTATGGACCACATTATAATAACCCCTTCTACAAAAAACGAAGAAAAAAAACAACACAAAGAAGGTACACAAATATTGGCCTGAACTGAACACAAGACGAACACGGAGAGTTGGCCGGCTCCCAAGTCTAATACTGACTCATGTACATGTCCTTGCTACACACGTACACTTGTACAAACACATTCATGCTTCTCTTCTCACATACATAAATACATGTAACATGTGACAAGTACTTACTCAATTTTCTTTACAGAACACACCGTCTCAAGACTTATAATATTGTTATATTTTTATTAACTATTCTACTATAAAACAGTTTTATATGCTCCAGCGCTGTCATGCATTAATGGGTGCCCTTTAAGTCACTTTCTGTGGTGTTTGCGGCTTTTAACAGACTCACATCTGTGTTTATCTCTCGCAGGACCTGATGACGAGATGAATTTCCTTGACGGCTTTTGTTCTGGAATGACGGGCCCGTGGTTTCGGCAGCACCAGGGCAACATTTGGTTTTCGGGAATAAATGATTGGTGGTTAGTAACTTATATGCGTGAAACTTTGTGTATATGCAGCATTTTTTTAATTATCAAATTAATATTCCAAGTAGAGGCATAGCAAAGAATACATTTAAAGGACCAGTGTGTGGAAGGGCGACAATATCAGGCTAAAGTAAAGTGAGTAAATAGTCAGTAGAAACTTGAAACAGGATAAAACATTTACAGCACAAATGATGACATTTGGAACGTTCCTGCAGATATAAGAAAATCTGAGAAGCATATCTGGTAAAGGGTCAGTCAAGGAATGTCACATTATTGGAAATGTAAAAGGGACTGATGTTTTTAATAACTTTTTAAAACAAAAGTCAAAATTATAAATTACATGTGAAAAACAGCACTTACTTTGATGCAGTCTGAGGCTCCTTCATGAGGTGGTAAAGGTGAAGGAGCCTCAGACTGCATCAAAGTAAGTGCTGTTTTTCACATGTAATTTATAATTTTGAATCGTTGTGGTCCTTTGAGCTGGCACCTTAGGTCGACGAGATGGTAATTTTGGCTTGAAGGGCAAGTAGTGTGGGCTTCTGCAAATTATTGATGAAGATTTGGAGTTGTAAAAAGGCAAAAGAATTGGGTTGTGTCTTACAGTTGTAATTGTGTTCTATGTTATTGTCTAGTTGTGAGGAAATTGCCAATATGAATACCAGGGTATTACCCCAATGATGTAAGTGACAAGTATGGCACACGGTGGTGCCGCAAGAAGACTAAGAAGCAGGGAAAAATAGCTATAAAGTTTTGTGTTTTATGTTTTGCACTAAATTTAACTTTTGTTCTCCTCGTGCAGGCTTGCACTCCCTCTGAAGATGGCTGCTCCAAACAGGTTTTTAGTGGGAGACACCTCTATCAGCACAGGGGGGACCAAATGGACTTTCTTTTTTTCTTTTTTTTTTTTAATATATTTATTTGGTTTTCAAAATTAGTACAGGAAAAAAAGGAAGCAGAATTCGCTTGTATCTTTAACAGGCGAATTTAAGACATAACAACAAAAAACAAAAACAGAAACAAAAAGAAGAAAAAAAAATAGATACATTAATAGTAAACATATAGACATGAATAAATAAGATACAAAATACCACATTTAAGATTCAAATTCATTCACAACTTATTGCACATACATTATCTTCCCCGCATCACCAGGGTAAATTGTAACTATTAATTAAGTTACAAAGAATAAAACTTGCTTAAGTATTTAATATTAATCCAATTTGCCCATTTGTAGTTGGTCTATCCATCTATTCCAGAAAGTGTATTTTTCTTTACAAAAAGTTGGGTAAGTTGCAATTCCTCTCTCCATCTGGCATTGATATATTACTTGTGCCTTAACTTTTTCCCAAATAATCCCTTCTGTCTTTTTCCAATTCCTAGCCATTTCCATTTTTACAGCTGTTAATAAATGAAGGAGGAATCTCGAGTCATTTTTATTTGTATTAGGAAGGTTTAGATGTAACAAAGCCTGGTCAGGAGTCAAATTCCATTTTTTTCCAAAAATCATTTGCAGGCGGGAGGATATAAAATTCCAAAAGTTTTTAATTACTGTACAGCTCCACCAAATATGTATTTCGTCTCCCTTTGGTTCCCCACATCTCCAGCAATTGGGTATAGCATTGTGGTACATTTTAGCTAATAATAGTGGGACTCTATACCATCTATTCATTAGTTTAAACTGTAATTCATTTAGGTTTAAACAATGAACATGTTTCATAGTAAGTTTCAACGCTTGATTCCAGTCCTCTAAATTTATTTCACAATTTAAATCCTTTTCCCATTTTTTTAACGCTGGAGGGAACGGGTTTTTTTTATAAGAATAAATTATGGCCAAGGATTTAGTAGTCATTTTATTATAGTCGTTAGATTTTAGTATTTTTGTAAACAGAAAAATAGAGCTATTTTTATTGTCAAAACAAATATTTTTACTCAAAAAAGACTTAATCCTTAAATATTTAAAACATTAACCGGAGCAAGATTGTATTGTATTTGTAGAGTCGAAAAACTTTTAAGGATCTGATCTTCGTATAAATCTGAAATCTTTACTATGCCCGCGTGTTTCCATGAGGTCAGAGTTATATCTTGCATTAAGTTTTCGATGGTACTCAATGGTAAAGACACAATAATTTTATTTTCAAGTCCTATTTTTTTCCTTATTTGAATCCAAACCTTTAGTAAATGTACCAAAATTAACTTATTACATGTCTTAACATATTCCATAATTTCCTTTTTAGGTAGCCAAAAAAGTGTTTGGAGATCTTTAAAGGGAGTATTATTTGGCAGTTCTAAATCGTACCATGATTCGTATTGTGCATTATCCAATAAGGTTGTTAATATGTGAGTAAGTTGCGCAGCCAAAGTGTAGTGCTTAATGATAGGGAAACCCAAACCTCCCTCATATAACTTTCTTGCTAGTAGTTGAGAATTCAATCTAGGTTTTTTTTTTGCCCAGATAAATTGTGTAAATGCTTGTTGTATTAATTCTAGCCAGGCATCGGGAACAGAAAATGGTAGTAATCTAAAAATATATATAAATTTTGGTAGTAAATATGATTTAACCGCATTTATCCTTCCCATACATGAGATATACAATTTTTGCCAGTTTTTAAATGATTGATTCATTTCTTTTATGGCTGGCAATAGGTTTATTTCTAACCAAGATGCGGGATTAACTGAGATTTTTACTCCTAAATATTCTATTGAGTCTTTAGCCCAAGAAAAGCCAAATTTTTCTATCTTGTTGATTTCTGAATATTAAGGGATAAAGGTAAAGCCAATGTTTTAGAAACATTTAATTTATAGTTCGATAAAAGGCTATATTGGTTAATCAATGCCATGAGGCTCTCTGTTGATCTTACCGGGTCCTCAATTGTTATTAAAATATCGTCCGCGTATAGTTTTATTTTATGGATCTCGTCTTTCCCACATCCTTTGATTTCTCGACTAGATCTGATCTCTATTGCTAGGGGTTCTAATGAAATAATGTAAAGAAAAGCGGGCAACCCTGTCAGGTGCCATTAGTTAGTGAAAACCACGAGGACTCGATTCCTGGTACGACTACTCTACCCATAGGGGTTGTATATAAGGCCATATTAGCTCGATGAAAGTCACCATCTATACCAAATGAAAGCAAAGCTTCTGACATGTATCCCCAGCTGACTCTGTCAAAGGCCTTTTCAGCGTCCAATGACAGAGTCAGTTGGGGAACTCCTCTCTTCCTTGAATATTCCAATAAATCTGCGAGAAACCTTACATGACTTACTGAGGATCTGCCGGTGATAAATCCTGCCTGATCTTTATGGATCAGACAGGGGAGAACTTTTTTTAATCTTTGGGCCAAAATACCATGCCTATAGCTAACCATGTCCTCTGGGTTTTTCCCCATTTTCAGAATAGGTATTATATTGCCTCTTAAGAGTTCACTAGGAATATTCCCTGTGTTCATAACCTCATTAAAAAAGTAGTCAGATTACCAGATACTCGATTTATAAATGTTTTATAGAAGTTGGCATTAAACCCGTCCGGACCAGGGGATTTTCTTGATTTTAATGCTCTAATTCTGTTTTGAACATCAATTGTTATCGTTTTATTCAGCTCCTTAAGCATTTCTCTCGTAGGTTTAGGGAAAACCCTATTGCTAAAGTATTTTTTTATTTCCGATATCGAGCATTTCTGCGGAATATTATATAGCATACTATAAAACTCATTAAAGGCTTTCCCAATTGCTCTAGGGTTCAACAGGGTTTTATCTTTATAAACTAGTTTTGTAATTCGCTTTTTTGCCCTTTTTTTTTTAAGTAAGTTAGTTAGCAGTTTGTCCGCTCTGTTCCCTTTGTAATATCTATTCATTTTTAGAGAATTTAAAGTTTATTTACTTTTCTCTAGTAAAAGGTATTGATCTATTTTTATTTCTTCAATCTTCTCGGTCCCATGAAGCTGATGAAATGTTTTATTTTCTATTGTTACTAATTGAAGATTAATGTACAATTCTGACAGAGAGGATTCCAAAACTTTTTTCTTTTGAGCTTCTAATTTTATGAAATGTCCTCTAATTACCACCTTATATGCGCACCATAGGCTGCATGGTGATATTTCATCTACATCGTTCTCTTTAAAGTATAACTTAGTAGTTTCATCTATGTAGGCAATATCTTGATCTTTCTTCATTAAATTATCATTTAATATCCACTCAGGACGATGCTTAAAAACTAAACCCTCTACCAGGACTGTCAGTAAGTTGTGATCAGACCAGGTGATTTCATGTATTTTTGAGTTCAAGACTCTAGACATCAGGCCTAAGTCCCCTAGCGCCAGATCTATCCTTGAGTAAGATTTATATGATTTAGAGAAACAAGTGTAATCTCTCTCATTGGGATACATAGTTCTCCAAATATCAAATAGGAGGTGGTTTTGTAACAACATTTGAAATCTTTTAGCTTGTGCAGTAACTTTTTTATCTTTCGTCGTACCTTTTTGAGTCATTTTATCTAAATCTGGATTCAGTATACAGTTAAAATCCCCTAAGATCATCAAGAATCCCTGTTTGATTTTCATTATCTTTTGAAAGAGAGCTGTGAGAAAATAAACCTGTGAACTGTTTGGTGCATATACGTTAACCAATGTCATTAGTTTTTTATTTATTTCAATTACCGTTATTATATATCTACAATCTGGATCTGATTCTATTAACTTTATATCGACATCTATATCTCTACTAAACAGAATTGCTACTCCTCTCTTTTTTTCTCTTTCAATGAAGCCTCAAATATAATGGGGAATCTCTGAGTTTTCATATTTATTTTATCACTTAATCTCCAATGTGTCTCTTGAATACAAGAAATATGTATCTTTTCCGACCATAATCTATCCAAAAGTAGTGTTCGTTTTAAGGGAGAGTTTAGACCTCGGGCATTTATTGTAGCAAACTTAAGCATTGCTTTCAACTTGATCAATATATTTAACTACCCTGGTGATGCTTTCTAATCTGTCATAAACTAAAAGAAAAATTCCACTTATATACACAACAATAAAACAACATTTAAGACTTTGTACAGTATACTGCTCAATTTTGAAAAGAGAAATATACAACCGCATGTGTCTCTCACTAAATCCACCAAATGTGAGAGATACGAGCGGAATATTTACCATCCTACCGATGGTTGTCGGAACTAATGGGGTATTTCTAGTAGGGCAGGTAAAAATAAAAATTAAAAAACAAACAAACAAAAAAAAACACATAATTCCAAAATAGATTGGTAATTCACAGCTTTGATATAGTGAATATTAATATGCATAGATTTAGCATATTATACCTTCCACCTAAGAAATTGCTACAGCAAAAACTCCGTAAATTGAACCATATCGCTTAACAATTTAAATATAGTACTTGAATTCGTATTACATCCCTCGTGCTTATTCCAAAATAACCAATAAAATAGTGATAAGTTAGATTGTGTCCTTTGTATTATATCAAGTAATGTTTGTGAATCAATAATTAATGAATCATGAAATGCTAGATAATTCCAAAGTGAATTATTAGTTCACAGCTTTGTGATATACTGAATATTTAGCATCTTTAGCACATTATATCTTCAACCTAAGAGGTTGCTATAACAAAGCTCCATAAATACCATTAATTGAACCAAATCCATTAACGGTTTAAATAGAGTACTTAAATTCATAATACAACCCTAATGATTGTTTCCGAATAACCAATAATTTAATAATAAGTTAGGATTCTATCCATTGTGTTATATCGAGTCATATTTATGGATCGATAATTAATAATCATCATATAAAATGCTATTCAGAAAGAAGAAAAACAAAAAAAAACAAAAAAAAAAGCACATTATAAATCCAAATACTTCCAAAATAGATTGGTAATTCACAGCTTTGTGATATAGTGAATATTGTTGTGTATAGATTTAGCATATTATACCTTCCACCTGAGAGGTTGCTATAGCAAGAGCTCCGTAAATGCCATTAATTGAGCCATATCAATTAACAGTTTAAATATAGTTCTTAAATTCATAGAACATCCCTCGTGCAGGTTCCAAAATAACCAATAGTTTAGTGATAAGTTAGATTGTATCCTTTGTGTTATATCAAGTAATATTTGTGAATCAGTAATTAATAAATCATATGAAATGCTGTTCAAAAAAAAAAATTTACACCAAATCTAAAAACCTGCCTCAAAAACATTGATTGGGCATTAATAAATCTTATTCAATTGCATCCACTTTCTAATTTTTCTGGAGAGTCAAAGCTAAAATTTTTATAGTCAAATGTTACTGTGATCTTCCCTGGGAAGGTCCATCTGTACCGAATGTTTTTTTTGTGTCAGTATTTCATATCCATAGTTGTTAATGAGGGACTTATGTGGGAAATATCTGCATCAGTTTGATTAAGTCCAGTAATACTTTCCTCCACATTTAACCCTCTTTGATCGTGCTTAATAGGCGGAGTAAAAAAGGAAAGTCTTTCACTCAGAAGTATCAAGTTGTCAAATTATAAAGTTCACATAGGTATTTTCTGTATAAATATATATATATATTCTTTTTACTTTATTCTTATTTACTCTTCCTCCTCTGTCTTCTTCTCCGCTATCTCCTCTTCTCCTCTTCCTTCTCTCATATAGTAGTATATACCAATAAAAATTAAATAAATAAAAGATGCTCAGCTATACATATATTCAGTGTTTCTTTCACTAGAAGCAATATTGGTGTCTTAACTGGTATTATTTATAAATTTGTAAATTCGTAAATGAAAAATAGTAAAGTACTTATCCCAGGAACTCAACTCTATTTGGCTCTCCACCAAGCTCTTCTTACTTTACTTGGGCACCTTTATCATCCTCTAATCTTTAAAGATTCATAACTTTTCTTCGGTGCAGATCTCTGGTCTTTAAGCTGGTCTTTTTTGCAGAGTAAAACAGAGGCGAGGCCTGAATCCGTCCCCACTCAACCGCAACCGGCAAAGCAGGCCCGGCGGCTCTCTCCCGCAAGGCCGCAGAGGTCCGCAGGAACCTGGAACAAGGCCCACGCTGTCCCCGCACGGTCAAACAGGCCAGCATGAGCGGGTGTGCCGGATCCCGGCACAACCTCCTCCACCGACTCAGGACCACCGAATCAGCAGGGCAGCAGGACCACGAGGGAGACCCAGGCGGCAAGACCACGAGAAGACAAAGCGCTGCAGCCGAAGGGATCTGGTGCCTCAGGTAAGACTTGGCAGCTCGGACGGACACGCTCGTCAGCCTCGATACATCTCGCTACCCCCCGTTCCGACAAGCCGCACGCACAGCACGCCTAACGTGCTACGTCATTGCTCCACCCCCCGTTACTTGCATAGCTTAGTCCAGAATCATGTTAAAATCCCTGCATTGTATAAGCGACCTGCAACTGCTAAGTACCAACCTCCATGATGTTCAAAAAAACAAAGGCCATACGCTAGTTGACCATAATGGGGATTTTTAGTTGAGGTAGCCGGGGGGTAATGAGTTGGCTATACCTGTTACTTCTATTATTTCTAAAATTATGCATCAAATCGTATTTCTGATACGGTAACACCAAAATCCCACTTATCACAATTGTAGAATATGACTTTGAGAAATAC
>VKOC01029135.1:0-31222 GCA_009364415.1 Spea multiplicata
TTGGCATAGGGTGGGTTTATTTCGGGGAGGGGTTGTGGGTATTAAGCGTGCCATTACCGTGTTTTTCCTTCCCTTTTTGGGGTAAGCAGGTTAGGAGGGGCACTTGGCGCTGAGGAGGGGCAGAATGCCCGGGGTGGACCTCCTCCCTGTTCCTGCCATATCACCTTCTTGCTTGTCTTTGCCCCACCGCGTTCACCTCCCCCGTCTTCCTGTTGTCCTTGTTCTCTACCCATTCATTAATTTTTCCATCTGCCTCCCCCCCTTCTTTTCCCCCAAACCTATCTCCCCTTCCCCCCTCCCCCTCCTCCCCGTAACCTCCAAAAAGGGATATTTCAGGCCGGGACTTTGCCGGATAAACAGTCACCCTGGGAACAGTCGGAGGGTAACTCCCCCGAGGGCAGGTGGTACTCTGACCCACTGTATACTTGTGCCCTGTGCCCGTGGAGGGGTTGTTGGGGTGATGCGTTAGGTGCACTTGGTGAGCGTCTCTCCAGCAGGTGTGCTGCGCATGCGCACGCCGTCGCTTTCTATACAGTTTGCACATTTCTGTTACTTTCTTCCTGTTTCTTCGCTGGATTAAAACCTAAATCGATGACACGTTGAGAATTAAAATACCAGATTAAACCATTTAGGAGACAAAGCCCCATCATACCCCTTGTGTGTGTGTGTGTGTGGGGGTGATACCCAGTGTCAGCCTCTAGTGGGGGGCCGCTGGGCCGGTTGTACCGGGAGAGGGGGAGGCCGCTTGGAAGTGATTTGGATCCCTGCGGGTCTCGCGTCTGTCGGATGCAGACACGGGGGGGGGGCTATGGTGTCTTTATCATCAACGCAGAACTGGGGCACTTCTGTGTCAAAGTACTAAATTTGGAGCAGTCACCATAGCAACCAGTGGAACTGGTTTCTCTACGCTCTCCGTATAATATATCGCACCAGAAAGGCTATCGTTCCGCCGCGGTGATAAATACGGTGCGCAGCCCCCCCCCCTGGAAGTAGTGATTGCCCCCGGGGGTATTCTGTACCCCGGACCCCACCAATCGCGAAGAATAATATTTCGTGTTGTGCTCCGGTTATCGGGGGCCGGCCCCCTGGCGCGTTGTCCCCGGACTGATGTATAGATTTGCGGATTGTGGAAATCACCGGCCCCCGCGTCGGGGGGGGGGTGTATGTGGGGGGCATATAGCCTGCTTGGGACTGAATTTCTATCCGGACACATTAAGCAAAGTTTGGTCACGTTTTTTCTTCTGATGGCTACGGTTACAGATGCGTGTAATGGTCACATGACCCAAAGGGGTCCGCAGGAAGCCACCGCCATCTTGGATTTCCAACATCTCTGAATGACTCTGGCTCTGTGACGCGCGTCGTGATATTAATCAGGTTTCTACTGTTTGCAGATTTCCGTTGGAGACGAAACGCCAAATTCCCCCCAAAATACCCAGAAATGCTCTGAATCTGGGTTTTGGGGGGGCTTTGTGGGTGGCATTGGTAACGCAGCGAATTCCAAAGAGTAAATATATCGGTTTCAGAAGAGGGTATATTTAGAATAGATGCCCCCTGCGTTGGGTGGGGGCTGTCACGGCTCCTGTGCCCCCCCGCGTTTCGCTGTTTGTGGTTAGCATATTACGTATGCGCCGCTGCCGGGCAGGAAGCCCCAGTGCGGGATTATGTGCCCCAGTCGGGGGGGCGCATGCACCTAAGCAGCTCCTTCCACCCAAGAGGAAGTTGGGACAGTCCCTTGCCTCCCAGCCGTGGCATCCTCTCCCCACCCTGCAGCGCGTTACAGAGCATCGGTGTGTTGGGATGGGGCAAAGACTGCCTGCCTGTCCGTTGTACATCACTGAGGCTTATGTTGGTGCCTTATAATCATTGTATATCACAGAGTTTCTTATGCTCCCGTTTCTGGGGCCTGGGGGGCCGGGGGGCCTCCGCTCCTAAAATTCTCTTAAGGGGTCCTTTTTTTTATGTGGCTTTAAAATAATGTCTGCTTCCTAAACCCACCTGCCTGGCTTGTGCGCCTTTTTTATTAGCCCCCACCCGGCATGCCCCCCGTGTCTTAGTTCCTAGTGAAATGCCCAGGGATATGAAGCAGACTCCGTTGCCCCTTGCAGTCTGTCATGGCAAAGTCCGCCGCCCCCCCCTGCTTGTCCTGAGTTTGCCTTCTTCCCGCTCCTCCCATTAACGGGGTGGAATAAATCATGGAAGTCTAGTCCGGGTGGATTTGGGCAGGAGACTTGGCTTTATTGTTCGCTTGCTTCAATCAGATTAACTAGTTAGACGGGGCACGCGGGTATAAAACGACCCCGGGATCTGTATATTGTGGCACCACCGGGCTGCACGCAAACTGCCCCCTGCCGGGAGTCTCTCCCAGTGAGACTGGTTGCTGGTATCTGCCCCGGGGAAGGGGTGCCACATCCAACTGGCCTGCTCTCTGCGAGTCCTGAACCAGTTGTCTGTGTTTAGCCAATCACAAAAAGTGTGCCAGGTGCATGCTGGGAAATCTTTTATTTTGAACACAAGAGGGAGGTAATAAACGCGGCCGCCCCGCTGCGGTGGTATTTGCGGTAACGGGGATCCCGGCGTCCACCCCCCGCTGCACCGTGGCAGGGATCGTCTCACATGACTCTCCTTGTAATCTGTTCCAGGGCTTATCAAGACTTCTCTCACTCCGGAGAATGACACCATGACAGCCTCGCGCCTGACGCCTCATCACGGCCGCCGCTACTGAAGGGCACCGAGGACTTTCGCTGGGTAAGGACTCTAAACTCGAATTAGAAATGTGGCCAACCGTGAACCTGGCGCCTCAAGAGCTGACAATCTAATGGGTGTCTCTTGTAGAACGCGGGGTTACGGTAGGGGTTTGGCCTGTGGTCCTGGCGCGACGCTCTGCTATCTGTGAGCTTGGCTCTGTGTTTGCCGCAGGGGCTCACATCCTGCGTGCCCGTGGCGTCCTGCGTGTCCGTGGCGTCCTGCGTGTCCGTGGTCGTCCTGCGTGCCCGTGGCGTCCTGCGTGTCCGTGGCGTCCTGCGTGCCCGTGGCGTCACGCTCCATAGCTGTAGAAATGCCTCTGAGA
The DNA here is from genome assembly GCA_009364415.1 of Spea multiplicata. NCBI lineage: Eukaryota > Metazoa > Chordata > Amphibia > Anura > Pelobatidae > Spea > Spea multiplicata. The sequence goes on from VKOC01029135.1 coordinate 3,068, forward strand.
GCAAAACACGTGAAATTTCGGTTATCTTGCAATATCCCGTGTAACTCGCACGTGTCCTGTGGGGTAGGTATAGGTGTCTCGCTTACCTGTTTGCTCTTTAAGGGGATGTGGAAATAAATTGGGAAGGCGAAGAGCGAGATCCCCTGCACCGACCCCCCCCCCCCATGGCGGGGTAAGGTGTCTGTGGAGTGGCCGGCCGGATATACCCTGTCTTATTACCCCCTCCGTTTTGCTTGCTAGATGTTGGGCCTGTTACCTGTGATTGGGGGTCTCGCTCATATTGTTAACGGAGGGTTAATTGCCTTTTTTTAACTCCCGTGGCCCTAAATCTCCGTGGGATGTAAATCAATGCCTATTAGAGGATAACAAGCTTTTGTATTTTTTTGCCCCCCTTTTCCTGCCCCTGATCTCTCCTTACTGTTTTCTATAGATCCCTCTTTTTGCCCCCCCCCCTTCGGCACCGGTAGGGTGGGGGGCGGAGGAGGGGCAGGGTGGCTGCTTTGCCCCCTTTGATGTTCTCTCTGGAATGCGGCTCTGTGGTTGGATTCAGACTCCTAAAAATGTTGGATGGTTGAGGAAGGTATTTTTCCCCTCCCACGACAGACAGGGGGGCTGCAGGTGATCCAATGATCCGAGTGATCCTGTGGATTCCCGGCCCTGATCCATTTAGTATTGGGGAGGGGACCCTCAACTTTAGGCCAAGAGATTGTTTTTAGAGAAAACTTTTTCAAGGGTTTTGTGAGAAAGACGCGGGAAGCAGGTAAGAGGTTAATCCACTGAAGCCTGGTCTAAGCAGAAGCTTGCAGGTCCCAGGAGCTCACACTCTAGTCTGGTTGGATGGAGCCCGTCCTGGTTGTGTATTAGGAGCTGACAGTCTGAGTGTGAGTGCTCGTTGTATTCACCCTCCTCTGCTCTCCCCGCAGCGCTCCGAGAAGAAGACAAACCAAAGACTTTCGCAAATGAATAACCGGAAGGAGGACATGGAAATTCCGTCCCACTACCGGCACCTGCTGCAGCAACTGAACGAGCAGCGGCAGCACGGGATCCTCTGCGACGTCTGCATCGTGGTGGAGGGAAAGGTATTTAAGGCGCACAAAAATGTCCTCCTGGGAAGCAGCCGCTACTTCAAGACTCTTTACTGCCAGGTGCAGAAGACGTCGGAGCAGACGACGGTCACCCAGCTGGACATTGTCACGGCTCAGGGCTTCAAGGCCATCATAGACTTTATGTACTCGGCTCACCTGGCGCTGACCAGCAAGAACGTCATCGAGGTGATGTCGGCCGCCAGCTACCTGCAGATGACGGACATCGTCCAGGCCTGCCACAGCTTCATCAAAGCCGCGCTGGACATCAGCATCAAGTCCGAGACGTCCGACGAGCTGGCGGACTACGACATGGGCGCCCCGTCCAGCAGCGCCGAGGCCATCCTATCCGCCGTGGTAGCGGGACGCAGTATCTCCCCGTGGCTGGCGCGGAGAACGAGTCCGGCCAACTCGTCAGGAGACTCGGCCATCGCCAGCTGTCACGAGGGGGGCAGCAGTTATGGAAAGGAGGACGTCGAGCAGAAGGGGGACAGCCAGGACGAGGTGTCCTCCGTGTGGGCCGGAGACGTGTGCTACGGGGCAATGCGAATCAAGGAGGAGCAGATCTCCCCATCGCATTACAAGGGAGCCGCCAAAGGGGAGGCCAACGCGTCGTATGCGGAAACGGGGGAGGGCTGGCCGCATTCGGGGAGAAGGAAGAACAGGAAGAACAAGGAGACCGTCCGGCACATCACCCAACAGATGGTGGACAACTGCAGGAGCGGCTCCCCGGAACCCTCCTACATAAGCAGCACGCAGTGGCAGTACGGCGCCCAGGACAACTCCAGTAAGTGTGGCCCCTGTGGCGCGGGGTATCTTTGCTTAAACGGGGTGATGCTTTTTTATTAGGGGACATAGAAAAACATGTAAAGTCCCGAAAGCCTTTGGGAGCCAATCGGCTGGGGTTTGCGTAAAAGCTGGGTGTGGCCGAGCCGGGGAGAGCCGGGTTTGGCGTCTGTCTCTGCGCTCCTCTTGCGGGTCTGCGACCTGTCAGTTTCCATGGAGACGTGAATCCTGTGCTGGGTTGTCCGGTTATTAGCAGCTAGTTAGTGAAGACCTTCCCTGGGATCTCGTTAGGTTAATGCATTAAACCCACCGGATTATCCGGGCCGCGCAGGGTTTACTGGGTGTGCCGGAGCTTACGGGTCAGGTGTCCGAACGCTCCCCGCCAGCTTATTATTCTCCGACAACCGCCCCCCCCCTGCTCAGTGACTCCCACCAGCCTCGTTATATTAATGTTATTGTGGGTACAAGAAAAGCCCCAAGAAGAACCCTTTAGCCAGCAGAGCAGCCCATGGGGCAGCGAACCTCCCGGGAGCTGTAGAGCGATGAGCTGCAGGCTGTGTACCCGCGGTGCGATGCGCGGTGCGATGTGCGATGCGCTGAAGGTTTAGGTTTAAGGCTCAGTGGTTTTTATCCCCACCCCGCATTCCTTTTCCCCCAGACTCCCCCTCCGCTCCCCCCTCCCGTTGTGGGAAATTCACTGCTTTTTAACCCTTACCCCCCCCTGGGATTCACGCCTGGGAGGGAAGCCCTAACCACTTGCAATAACCGTGAGTTAGATTGCAAGCTTCGCAGGCAAAAACACTTGCAATGACAATCGGTATAAAATGATTAGTTATTTTGTGTCGTTTTGCCCTCCCGTGCTCTCTGCGAGGAGGGGGGGTCTCTCCGAGGAGGGGGGGTCTTGTTTCTCATTTTCTACATAAACCTTATTGTAACGGATGGGTAGTGAGTGCCGGTGCCCCCGGTCTCATACAAACGGCATGACTGCAGGCTACCTGTATCCACTACTCCCCATTGCCTCTCTGAGTGCCTTACTGTACACGCGAGGAGTGTTAACCCTTTCTGCTAGTTTATAGTCAGCTGAGGGGACAGAGGAGACCGGTGACTGCAGCTTTAACCCTTTGTGTATTTGCGCACGCTCAGCTCATAATGAGTTAACTTCCGCAGCTTTGTCAGTGTCTCCCCTGGCCCTTTCTCTCCGAGGGCCGTTGCCATGGAGCTGCCTGTAATATGGGATGTGGAGGCTCCCTGATGCCCCGGCCGCTCCTCCCTGAGGCATCAGGTGTCTCTCCCAGTTACAGCTGGGAGGGTCTGGCAGATATTACCCCCCTTAGTCTAACCCAACGCCCCCCCCAGCCCATCGCATTATATACTGGTACCGAGCGCAGTCCCCGCATTCTTACTGGGAATCCCGGGATTTAGTGGCTCTGCTCCAGTAATTATGTACTAAGAGCCCCTGAGGCAGGTTGGGGGTTAATGTGGAAGATGATCTCTTCACACCCCCCCAGGGGGCAGGTCACAGAGCTTCACTGACCCCACCAAGATAAATTGCCATCTTCAGTCCTCCCCGAAATTCCTGACCCCAGTGAGACCTCTCCTCCCTCAAAGTTTCTCAGACTCCCCCATCTCCAGTCTCCGTGCGGCCCCCTCGCTCCTCCAGCTGCAAAGCTGCAGCCCCCTCCACACTGAATCAAACAAACATTACCCAGAACCCTCTGCAGCCGACACAGGTTACCCGCAGCGCTGGGCACAGAGGCTGCCGTATAAAGTCTGACGGTTTCCCGGTATCTGATCTGGCCGGTGGGGTCTCAGAGCCGGTTGGGGGGGCGGCAAAGGACCAGCTTCCGGGGGCCGGGGCTTTAACACGACGGGTTTCACAGACACAGATAAATATATCGCTGAAGACCCCCGCAGACCCAGCTGGCTGCTCAGTTCCGTGGGCATCTGGTGTAAGAACCTGCGATCAGAATTCACTAATTTAATCCCATTAATTAAATTCCCTGCGATTTCTCTTTATTTACAGAGAAGAACCCAAAACGCGGAGCGTGACGCCCATTACCCCCCCCCCCGGTGATATTTCCTGCCCGTTTTATCGAGGCAAAAGCCCCGGGGCAAAAAATTCTGGTGCAGAGTGCTTAATAGGGAGCAACAATAATGGGATTATTCCACTGGGTTTCTATGGTGCCAATCCAATTTAAGAATCTTTGCCCTAGAATTATTCCCCCAACTAAATTAAAAAGAAAAATAAATGATGTTAAACGAGCGCGCGGCCCCGGCGGAGAGCCCCTCGCCCAGGCGCACCGCTCCCCACCCCTCGCCCAGGCTTTGGCGATAAAGCTCTTTAATCCACTAATTGACTGATTCCAGGCCGGGTGTCACGCCTCGGCCCCCCGGCCCTCCTGCCGCTCTCTTTGTTCCCCAGCCGTCTTGCTGCTTTTCAGGCACCACAGAGGTTCGGTTACCTCTCTCTCTATATAATCTGTAATAAGACGGGGGCCTCGGAGAGAACGCCCCCCCATGTGATTATAGCTGCCCTAATTATATTGTAAGGCTGGTAACGAGCCCAGAATTCCCGTCACGGGACCTCTGCGACACCATTAACCCCGCGTCTTCCTGTACAGCTGCGTTCGTGGCCCAGATCTTAACCCTTCCAGTGCCAAAGAGTAGCCGCTCAAAAAAGCGCTTCGCTATTATTGGAAACCTTCTATAATTCATCGCAGATCCCGCTGGAGCCTCCGTCCGCTCGCGGCGAACGCTCAGACATTTTCCGTAACGCCGTCCGCCTCTAAAAATAAATCTAGGCAGATAAACCGATTCCTACTCGCCCCATCACTTGGACATTAAGATTTTATTTACCCCGCTCCCTGACGGCCGCTCAGATATACCCACCCAGGGGGTATGTCAGAGGATCTGCGGGTTTTAAAAGAGAAGCTTTGGGTGGGTATACTGCCCCTGGCAGGGGTATTAGGGTAATGCACTGTGTATACCTGTTTATGAGGACCTCTGTCTCAATGAAGTCTATCTCTGTCCCCAGGTGATGATGTCACTGTGATTGAGCCGGGCAGTTCTGACAGTCGGGAGGAGCGTGTGGAGTTGTACTCGCAGGGCGAGGAGTCCCTGCAGGGTGGGGAGGCCACTTACAACATCAGTCTGGAGAAAGACGAAAGGCCGCAGATCACCAGCGTGACGAACCTGCGCAGCGCGCTCCTCAGCAAGAACAGCTTGTTGTCCTTAAAGGCAGACGTGCTGGGCGAGGAGAGCTCCCTCCTGTTTGAATACCTGCCCAAAGGTACCCACTCGCTCTCTCGTAAGTTCCTCTCTTCTTCCTCAAACTCTTCCTTAAGCTTTTAGGGCCCAATGAGTGGAAGGGGGGTCCTTGCAGCTGGGACCCTCCATGTCCCCAAATAAAGGATTTTTTTAGTTGCCTGCAAAGTGGCCCTCACGGGCTGTAAACAGCCAATATCTTATAAGCCGTAATAAATATGATGTCATAATATTTAGTCTGTACAGAAATGTCGTTACTACCTGCAGTCTGGACCCCGTGTCCCTTATTTACTATGAAAGCCCCCGCCCTCTCATATCAGGGGCTTGTTATGGCATCACGCGGGGCAGTTGGCACAGGGACGGGGAGGGCAGAGGGGTAATTATTGTATTTTGTACACGCGGCGCCGGCACACGTTGTTAGTACATGTTTCGGATACGGGCCCCGTGTGAGACGTGTGCTGGGGGACCGGCTGATCTCGCTGTTCTTGTCTCCAGTTAACGAGTTCACCGTCATCCGGAAGAAGTTTAAATGCCCCTACTGCAGCTTCTCGGCCATGCACCAGTGCATCCTGAAGAGACACATGCGGTCTCACACGGGCGAGAGGCCGTACCCCTGCGAGATCTGCGGCAAGAAGTTCACGAGGAGAGAGCACATGAAGAGACACACGCTGGTAAGGGGGCTTGTGGGTTACAGGTTACATGCGCATGGTTGGGTCACACGCTGTCTGCAGTGTAATGCTGCTTAACCCTTTAAGTGCCAGGCTTCGTAGTCACGGGGAGGACCAAGGGATCTATCCCATCCTAAACTCCGGAGGTTTAAATGATCCCCACCCAGTGCACCCCATTATCTCCAGGGGCCCCTCCCAGCCCAATAAACCCCAATATCTCCAGGGGTTTGCCCCCCCATGTCTCTTAAAATGAGTTGAGTTCGTCTCATATGATTTATTAATGAAGCAGCAGCGGGCTGCGCAGACAATATGTCGGGGGGGCAACCGTAAACCGGGTGTTCCTGAGAGCTTGCAATCTACCGGGGTGACCGCTTTCCACGCTAGAATCATTTGACACTGAAAGGGTTAAGTAACTGGCAAGACAACTCCTTGCTTAAGCTCTTGTGTGGCCCATCCATCCGTGGCCCAGGGGCCATTCCTCCAGATCTTCTATTTAAATAGTGTTAAGTAGTGCGAGGGCAATTTCGGTGGTTTAACCCCGCAATTGTAATCGTGTGTCAGCTCTCAGCCTTGTGGCACTAAAGGGTTAAAGCAGTGGTTGGCGCCATTACTGGGAGCAGTTTTTTGGTCGTTGGCAGGGCCCCAGACGCAGCCGCACCAACATGCCCCCCGCCTGCGATCAGATTACCCCCGCCCCCTGGATTTCTACGCCCGGAGGGTATTTAATTCCTGGCGGGAATCTGAGCTGTTTTAATGGCGTCTGTTGCCTGGCGTGGCGGAGCACTGAGTATACTGCCAGCCGGACCCCGCGGTGCACACAGCGCAGCGATCTCGTGGGGGGAGTTTGGGGCAGTTAATGGAGGCACTGGGGTGAATCCCGCATACGTTCCACCTACCGTACTGTGTAAGGGCCGTTACATTGCCAAGTGTGGTGCAGTCGGCAGGAATGGTCTGGTTGCCATGGTGATAGCTCCATTCTCTCAGCGGCACAGTGTATCATGTGAGCGGGGAGCCCGCCTGTCTCCGCTTGCTACCAGCCGAGGGGCAGGGAGCTGGTGCCACTTACCCCGCTGATTAAAGAGCCTGGTATTACGGTTACCATGGCAGCCGAGCCGGTTCCTTCCGAGAGTATCCTCTGCTGTCAAGTAATTGGACGGCCATCTGTCCCCCCCCCCGTGTGATGGTGCAAAGCCTGGTAACCGGATCGGTGGGGGGGGTCAGCATGGCATGTAGGTGCAAGTGGGGGGGCAATAGTGTAATTTAACCCCTAGCTCTTTCAATCCATGACATCATACGCAGTGCTTAAAATGATTTTGCCTGCATTTAATCCCCCCCTCAACACACGTGTAACATGATGCCAAAGGTGCCGCATGTAAATGAAGGTTTGCCCCGTGTCATCTCTTTCCAGGTGCACAGCAAAGACAAGAAGTACGTGTGCAAAGTGTGTAACCGCGTGTTCATGTCGGCCGCGAGCGTGGGCATTAAACACGGCTCCAGGAGGCACGGGGTGTGCGTGGACTGTGCAGGGCGAGGCGTGGGCCACGGCGGCGGAGTGCACTCCCCGGACGCCATGTACGCAGGCGAGGGCCACTACCTGGAGGACGTGGACGAGCTGAAGGTGGACGAGGAGATGGGGGTGGAGGAGGATGACGACATCAAGTGGAAGGAGGAAGCGGAAACCTCGCAGGATGATGTCATTCTGGAAGACGATGAGATAGAGGACTGCACCCCCGAAGTGAGTGGGGGGCGGCTCAAGGAGTTCACTTGGATATCCTAGAGGGGGCCGTTTGTAAAACTGACCACACTGAGGGCAGAAGGATCCCTCGCGGTACCACCGGAGGGCCCTGCGTGTTGGCACCGGCTGCGCACGAGCTGCTTGGCACCGCCGGGGCCCCCCCCCGGAGTACTTTTAATGCCCTCCCTGCTTTGGAAGAAGAGAAAGGGGTTGGTTTGTCTGCTCCAGGAGCTAGCGAGACCTGGTCTCTGAACACAAGCTTCTGCCGTGGCAGCGGGGGCCACCAGCCCTGGGATCTACCTTCTTACCCCCCCCAGCTGCTGTACTTTTTACATTTTATTTAAGGAAGCCGAGGTTGCTAATATTTTCTGATTGCTGAACCACAATCATCGTGAGACGCTGGCTGGGGCCACGTCTTTTCTCTGATCCCCACGGCGCTGCGACCTGTTCGCAAGCAGGAGACTTTCCCCGCGCGGCCGGCGGATCACATGTACAGAGCAAACGTTTTACCAGGCCTGAGCGTTAATGACTTGTTACCGTGACGATGCAGCGCAGACTGTCCACCGGCAGGGAGAGGGTGCCCCGGACCAGCTCGCCGTTAAGCCCAAAATAACCAAACAGCTGTAGCTGGCCGGCTGTGAGTGCTTAGATTTAGAGCTGTCTGTCTCAGCCCCGCTCCTTTTGAGCTTCACCAGATGGGAGAGCAAAGAGAACAAACTCACTTCCCCCTTAATTGGATAATGATTCCATTTCCCTCTGCATCTGGTCGGCGGAGCGCGGTACATTATAAGCTTTTTATTGGAAAAGTTAACCATTTAAAAGCTCTAAAGGGGACCTGGTTTGATGGCATCTGCCCCCCCTCTCCAAAAGAGGTGACATGCAAGAAAAAGGGTTAAATCCCCCCCCCTCCACACACTTAAGGAAAACCCTACAAATATTTATATAAATATTATTTCATTCTAAAGTCTCCGGTTTCTGCAGACTCGCGACGGACTCCGTGCTTTTTTTTTATTGGTTTGAGGCTAATGTTTTATCGGAGGTTTATTTGCTGAGTCTGCGCCTTCCTATAGAAAATTTTTATTTATTTAACTTTTTCCTCCCCAGACATTTCTAGATAGTAAAAGTTGCGAGGCGGCGGTGCAATGAGGATTTTATTTTATTTTTTTGCTGGAATATATTATTATTATTATTATCTATTGACTTTCATTATAAACTTGTGTTTGTGACCGAGATGTTTTAATATTGGGGGAGGAGCGCGCTGAGGGGGAGGAGCCAAGTGCAGGCTTCCTGTTTCTGTCACCGGGAAGCGCCACGTGTTCTCTGCCCGGCGGTCCGACCGCGTTTAGTTTGGATTGAATCGAAATTCAGTTTCAATAAATGACAAACTGCTGCTAACGAGTTCCGGAACCGGCTGGAGGGATTTCCTTAAGGCCCCCGGGGGTGGATGAGCTGCTGCCGTCTCGCCTCCGGGGCAAATAGTCACTGGTTAATAGAGAGTTATACCGTATCGCCAGCAGAGTCGGTGAAGATGATAATAAACTACATCGGGAGGGTTTACTTATAAGCCCCAAAAGCTCGCAATCTAATGCAATTCGGTTATCCAATAAAGGTTTTCTAAGTTTGCTGGTTGTGATGTGACTCAGCCAGCAGGGGGCGCTCACGCCAATGCCACACGCATGCATGGGAGGCTGTGCTGGATGCTGCCTGCTTCCTGGGGGGGTTATACTGATATACCTCCGCCAGGTTAACCCTGTGAGCGCTGGGGAGGCGGAGGAAACACGGTCTGTGTCCGGTGTAATTGAGTACGCAAATGACACGGGGGGGGGGTATCTGTGAGGTCCTTATACATGGATACGGGGATGTTGGATTAGGGGTAACGCATAACCTGGAGGGGCAGCGCAGGCCTCTGGCCCATCTCGGGTTCCATTCCTGTGCAGACTGCCGTCTGCATGCGCTCTAGCACACGGTTTCCGCCCTTACAGACGAGCTTCACTGCAAACCAGAGCCGGTTACAGCAAATATTTAAAGTAAAACGCAGAATTCTTAATCCCCCGAGCCGGGCTCCAGGAACCCCAAACTCACCAAGATTTCTGTGGGACGGGTGAGGCGGTCCAGGCCGGGGTCCTCAGACTTTGAGGAAAGAAGATGCTACAAAATAGATTTACAAAAAGAAAAATTTATTTCATGGAGATCATTGAGAAAAGGTTCCGGGGTGTGCTTGGCACGAGGTGGTGCTGTGTACACCGTCAGCCACAGCCGAACAATGGAAGAAACATTTAGAGGCGCAATCACCCCAACCCAGCAGCCTCAGGCACCCTAACACGAGCAAACCGCCGGCCCCATTCATTCACCCAGTCGCCATGGCAACATCACCCACCCCAAAGCCAACAGGCTACCAGCCTCCTTTCCAGCAGCCCCCAGCTCTCTAACCCCATTCACACAACACACCAAGCCCCCCTCCGCGCCCGGCCCGCCCGTTCTAGTGCAAGAATGTATCCCACCCAAAATAAAGCTCATAGCATCGCCCCAATAGCAGAACGGAGTCTGTGGAACCTCAGTCCAGGTAGCGGCCCCTGGAGGCTGCTTTACAACATTCAGGGATGGACAGAGCAGAGCCTGACCGGCAGACATACTGGGATCCCACCGTGCATCAGACCCCCAACCAAGCAAAATAATTCACAGCCCGTTGCCCAGAACCCCCTCACGCATGTATAAAATATACGAAAGTGCCCCCAGTTTATGCAAAGAGACAAAACATGACATAACCACCCACTCCCCCAAACGTCTATGGGGGTCTTGTCCCCCGCCAAGCCCACTCAGAGGTCCCACATGCACCGAGGACGCAGCTCCGATGACTGTACCTGGCAGGTGAGTACCGGCCCCATATGTGCCTTTATAAAAGCATTCACCCCCCAGGACTCAGGAGTCCACTTTACAAGTTCAAGAGATTGATGAAGCTGCCCTTAAGTGCTTTGAGTCATAAAAGGTGCAGAGTTCCAGACAGCGACAACAACCCCCCCTGGACTCGGACGTGCCCTGGGGTGTAAACGTCAAAAAAGAAAACTGACCGGAGGTTCTTAAAAAGGAGCACTTTGGAGAATAAAAAAACAAAGAAAAATGTAAAATATTTCATAAAAATTCATTTTTCTGGACTGCCTTTTTACGGACTGTTATGGTGTTTAGAACTCTACCCGACAATCTCGCCCGACCGCACTGCCGTTCTCAATAAATGCGTCCTGCCGCCCGCTGTGCGAAACCTCTAGAGGAGCGAAGCCACAAAGAGATCTCTGAAAACAAAAAAAAATAATCAAAAACATCAAAAATGAGCAGAAAAAATAATTATGTTCTTGAAACTTCAATCCTTCCGACTGCCGGAGAAAATTATATTTAAGCAAGCGGCGAAAATCTAAATACGGACAAATAATGTCTGGGGAGTTAACCCTCGCTCACCCTGAAAAGGAATGAAATGTAAGAAGACCCAGCCCCCGGGGGTTAATCACGCGAGGGGTTAATCGGGGGCACAACGCCAAATGAATAGAAGCGCTCAGCAACCAGACTTAGACATTAAGCCTCTTGTTTTAGGTATAAATATGTAAAAAATATGGGGTTTCGTACAAAAGTGCCCATTTAACCCATTATTCACAGCTTTGCAATCTGCTGAAACACCTATTAACCGGATGCGCTTGATGAGGTTTGTGCTGCTCACGGCACGCGGCCCCTCAGCCACAGCCAAGGGGGCTTCCTCCCCCAAGCTCAGAAATCATTAACCCTTACGCTGCCTCCAAAAACAGGGGAGACTGAGGGCTTGAGGGTAATTAGACGGCATAAACAGCCCCTTACTGCCCCTCGTACTCTGCGGAAATCCAAAAGCATCTCGCACAGCAAGTTACATCATTTCTGAAAAATTCTGACCCAAAAATCAAATAGAAATTCCTTCAAAATTGTTAAGAACGGCGATTAAAACACTTCGATTCAAACCAAACTCACGGGGGCCAGTCCTTCTGTGGAGCAAATTTATCCGGGCCAACGACTGGCCAAATCAGATGCCACGCTGGCCCAACTGCATACCCTACTACTGGAGCTGCCGGGGGTCCTGTGTGGGTGGCCCCCCTGCTGAGCCTCTAGAAACACCATAAGCACCCTTTTGGTAATGAAATCACGCCCCCCCCCGCCCCCCGGCTTTCCAAAAAGTGGGCAGAATAATGTGGCAAGGAGCGCCGACCCTCAATAAATAAGAAAAAAAACAATCCTTTCCATTCACTCAGGGGGACATTTCCCGTGATCTGCCCCTTCTGGTGACCCAGCTCGGAACCCACGGGAAGCGCGTCAATCTCCAGTAAATGCTGCGTTAACGCTTTGCTCTCCGCACAGCCGGGCGCTGCCCCCTGGTGGCCGATGTCCCCCCATTCAGTCTATGAACCTCTGACAGGCCTTCTTCCAGCGGCACGCCGTGCACCACATGTCCTTCCGCTCCATCCCATACACTTTGCGGCACTTCTTGGCTTCCCCTCGAGGCTTCCTGCAGAAGAGAACGTACAGAATGAGGGACAGCCACGGCCGAGCCAGCTTCACCCCCAGCCACGGGTACTAGGAGGCACTCATGCCCCAGCCAAGATGCCCCAGGCTGGAGTATGCATGACGGGGGGCTGACTTTCTATGCGGACTCACCGGGCCCCTGGGCCGTGCTTCTGGACGGATGTAGATGTCAGGATAGGCGGCCTCCTCTCATTAACACCCAACACCGGACAGACCTGCAGGGAGTACCAAGAACACAACGCCCTGTAGAGAGGATCGGACACACAACATACATACATTATCCCCCCCCCCATGTACACGCATGGGCAGCACTCACCGGAGGAGCCTTGATGAGCAGGGGAGGCGACTGCCAGGAGAAGCTGACCGTCGGAGCTGCGGAAAGGCTGGCGGGGGACAGGGCCTGTGGGTGGAAAAGCCACGGTCACAAAACAGGGAAAGGGGCCGGGGGAGCGGGCACAGCGGGCAGCCGAGAAGGCCTCACCTGATAGGCATGGTCTGCGTGGACGTGGCAAAGAGTGCTTGGAGCTGAGAGGCTCAAAGGGGACACGAGAGGGAGGTCTGAGCCATGAGCTGCCCCCAGAGAGCCGGGACAGGGAAAGGCTGGGGGGCCAGCTGTGGTGGGCGACGTGGGGGTCAGGCTGGAGAGGCCGTCGCTCAGCGTGTCCACGTTCACATCCATTTCCGTGTAGTAGAAATCCTCTTCCCCGTCGTTGTGTTCCTGTTCTGTACATCGCCTGCATGGGGAAGGGTGTAGTACGTAAGACGGGGGCTCACTTACCCCAAACCCACGCCGACCCCCAAACTCACACTCACCCACGCCAACCTCATGTGCAGCGGGTCACACTCACCCGAGGTGCGCGGCACGGATGTGCTTCTGGATGGCGGACGACGTACTCAGGACTTTCCCACAATTCTTCCACAGACAGCGGAACATGAGGCGGCCCGAGTTCTGCAGAGAGAGGAGGCTCAGCAGGCAGCACAGGGAATCGGGGAGAGTCAAGCTCTGCAAGAAACCCTCACCTTCCTCTTCCGGGGCACGGGGTCGCCAAACAGGAAGTGCGTGGTGTCTGAATCCTCGATGCCCCCGTCCAGCCCGGCAGGTAGGGGCGCAGGGCGCAGGGGCGGCGAGGGAGTGGATGGCACGGACGGGTCGCGATACAAGCTGTTGATGCTGCTGCAGCTGGAGGAATTGGCAGCCTTCTCGCCATATGGCTCTCTGCTGCCCCCTGCAGGAAACACAGGGGGTAACAAACAGGAAGGAGGGCAGCATTCGCTAAAACATTAACCCCCAAAACACAGGATTTTAAGAAAAAACTAAAAAAGATTCCTTTTTTTAAACAGAATATAAAGGAACTCTGTTGGGAAGCGACGCATGAAGCGGATACCGCCAGTAGTGCTTGATGGTGGCTTCTCACGGGCAGGCGTTTAAATAAATAACACGGGATCCACCGTGAAGGGAAAGCACCGGCGTTCAGCGTGTGACACGGGCGCCTCCGGCCATGAAGGAGTTACTTCCCCGTTTCTAAAAATACCCAACCTTACTTCCTAAAGCCAGGCGAGTTCACGGGGCGTGTAACCCTCTGCGTGCCGGTACACACCCTATAGATCATGTATGTAAAGTACGAGACCCACTTTAACTCCTAACCGTATATTACAGAGGGACGGGGTAATGGAGCCGGTTACCGGTACTCTTATGGTGAAGGGGATCCCGTTTCCCCGCTTACACCGTTCAGTTCTGCACCTGCCCGCTAGGTGGCGCGGTGTTTGCACTTTAACGGCCCCAGACCCCCCCGTTACCTGTCAGACTCGTCCCGACTTTCAAAACCAGGGGCCCCGAGGACAGGCTGGTGAGAGCAGCGGCGGCGATGGCCTCGTCCAACCTGCAGAGAAGACGGAGAGACCCTGTAACGGTGCTGTACCCTCCCGCACCCCGTCGACTGGGCATGCGCTTTACAGATGCCCCCACTGAAGCCCTCTACAGCCTCAGGGGGAAATGCCCCCCTCCTCAAGTGATGGGGGCCCCTGAACCCTGGGCTGTACCCAGCGTCCGCTCACCTGTGTTTGGGGACGGGGATGACGGAGGAGGACGGGAGACCCAGACTTCGGCTCCGGGCAGAGTCCGTCTGGGGGGGCTCTGTCTCCTGGTGTTCCGGGGGTCCCCTGTAGAGCCCGCTCCGCGAGGAGGCGACATAATGCGGGCCGCGTGAAGATCCGGAGTTCGCGGAAACCTAAAACAGACACAGCGGTCAGGTGGGATTCCCCGGACCACCAATCAGGCGCCAGCGGTTCATTCGCTAAGTCTGAGTAATAATAGAGCCTCTTACGGTGTGAGGAGGGCAACATGTCCTCTGTTACAGAACACCAGCTCAGGGTCCCGAAATGTGCCACTCGGCCTGGGGCAAAGGGGCGCGTACCCGCCTACCACGGGGTAACTTTACATCAACACGTTCTTGAACAAGCATGTGTTTGGGGTCAGTCTGTCGGGGCTCCCCATGTTTTGTGATTGGGGTCAGCACATTGGGGCTGCCCGTGTTCAGTGGTAGCGTGTTGGGGCTCCCCATGTTCTGTGTTTGGGGTCAGAGTACCCTATTTTTTTTCTATACAGGCCGTTCTACCCCCTCCTCCGGTACCTCAGGCTGCTCCCGGTTCCGTGCGTCTTGTGCTGTTTCCGGCCCCCGGCCCCGGGCGGCAGGGCTGACACCGGTGTGGGTGGCCGGCCTGTTACGGGTTCCGACGCTTACTGCCGCCATGCTCCGGTCCGGGAGGGGGCAGGGTAAAGGGGAGAACCGGCCAGCGGAGGGTGCGCACCGGGGTCCCGCCCACACTGCCTCCTCGCGCAAGCCTCACACCCACCTCCGCCTCGCGAACAGGCCGCGCCCACCCCGTGCTTCCCTCATTCCGCATTGGCTGCAGGAAAACATCAACAAATGCCACGCCCACTGCCCGCACTCTGGCACGTGGCCAGAGCCTCTGCTCCGATTGGCCGCTGCTTGTTGTTGTTCACCGGCTTGATCACGTGCCTGCCAGGAGGCGTTATTAGCCGGGATACTTATTAACTCCTGGCATTAATTCACCTGTCAGTCTGCCGCCACCTGCCGGAGCCCCCCGAGTCCGGTACCGGCGGGGTTATTGAGGGGGCTGAAGGGGCCAACAAGGGGGAGGACTAGTCCCACTCACCTCTTCAACCCCCTCATTTACCCCACCCCCATCTCCCAGGTCTGTTGCCGGGGTGTCAAACCGTGTGTGATCCACCGTGTCTGGGACTGTGATTGTTCTCTATTGCTGGACTGATTGGGGGTCAGACTGTATGTGAGTGACTGACACACCAACAAATAACCACACACACACACACACACACACACACACCATAATACACACACTGTAACACAGCTCTCCCGGAGACTTTCCTCGCAGCCGGTGGCACGCTGGGCAAGCAGCGCTGCGTGCGGTCACGTATTGTCACAACACCCCCCACCGGCCCTCTTTGAAGCGTTTTGGACAGGCCACGTAACACCAGTCTAAGCGTCTCACATTAAAAAGTTTTATTGTACTTATATCTCAGATACTTGTCGTCAGACCCACCGGAGCTCACTCACGTGCGCCGGCCCCCTGTGGCCCCTCCACGCCCGTCCGGGGGGCACGAAGGCGATAAGACTCATAACTCGGTGACGAGCTCCTTGCTGCGGGTCCTGGGGACTCGGCTGTTCATCTCACAGATATTTTCATAGAGGTTTTCCTCAGGCGGCGTCTCTGGGACCCTCAGAAGCTCCACCCCCCGGCGGATTGGCTCCTGGCTGCTCTCGGGGGCCCCTCGCATGTTCCCCTCCCCCTCCGGTCTCTTTTTCTTGTGTACTTTCGAGTAAACGGCTTCTGTCTGCAAAAGAACAAACGCAGCGCGCTCTGATTACACGGCGCCGTTCAGAACACATTATGCCAGGCGTTAACGGGATTTATTCACATTAAACGTATCGGGTTTGGGGGGCGCATCTGGGTTTAGATTCTGGTGGGACGTCTGGACGCCAAACATACCCTGAGCGGCTGTGGACTGCCCCCGGTACTTGGCTCAGCCGGGGCAGGATGCGCAGGGGTCTTCTCCTGGGATGCCGGGGGTCCACACCGTTTGACCTTCCGTACACAGGCATACTCATCGGTCGCTGTATGCTCGGGGGGGCCGTCCTCGGACAGCTCCACGCTTTCATAAAGTGCCATGTGTTGATGGTTCGGGGGGTAGGTTAGCTGGGAGTACGTGGCATCTGTTGGGGGAGAACATGGCGGCGGCTGCTGCCACATGGTGGATGGGTACCCCGGGTCCATGCTGAGTGGTCTGATCTCTGGGGGGACAAAGAGGTGTTAACATGTAGGGTAAGCGTGTTCAGTATGTACCAAAACACACAGACACGTGGCAAGCATGTTACAGGGATGTTGTCGTGTTCCTGTCGCCATGGTTTCCAGTTGTTTGCCGTGTCACTCGGGCTCTCTTGGAACGCAGACTTTTGTTATCGTCGCGCTGGCAAAAAAACATCCCAGAGATCCCAAACCTTTAACAAGGTTCACAGCGGAGTGCCCAGGGGCCACACACTGTACCCGGCTCATTGAGACAGATATACGGAAAGAGGACGGGGGACTCGCTTCGTTGGGGAATCCTCAGAACCCGATAGACCTCTTCGGTCTCTTCTGCCGGTATCCTCTGAGGGGGTAGACATATGTATGTGTGGGGTAGACACGTGTGTGCGTGGGGGTGAGCGGGGGGTAGATACCCATGTCCACGGACGTTACATTACATCCCGCGATATACATGAAGGGTAAAGCTGGGACTCACGGCTGCGGCCCCCGGCGGGTCTCCGGATCTCGTGCAGTTTGGTGTCGGATTTGCTGAGGGATCGGAGCTGCGTCTGGCGGAGCAGAGACTGTAAGAGACAGACGGAAGGCGTGACGGACAAAGCCACCAGTTCCACGCACTCAATAACGCTACGCCTCAGCAGCGGATCCGGGGAGCGTCTCTCCCCATCGACCTCTGCCAGTGACCCCCCGCCACCCCCCACCCAGCGATGCCACTCAAGGTCCACGTACCACGTCCACAACAGGTCCCCTGGCGGAGCAGACGTTCCTTATCCTCCTCTTTTTCCTGGGGGGGAGAATAAGACATTAAACGCGTCGCCCGTCCACATACCAGACCAAACTTCAAACCCGGTCATTCCTCGGGGTCAGATCTGCCCCACGACTTCAGGCCGCCACAAAACGGACCCCAAACACCACCGGCCCAACCTGTGCACGTATTACGCAGGCGCCCGGCTGTCTGTGGCAGTTTGTGGGACACGTTCGGGGGGGGTAGATATCCGTGTGGGGGTGAGCGGGGGGGTAGATACCGGCCAGCACCCGTTACCACGACTTACCGGCGTTTCAAGAACATGCAGAGACCGCAGAGCAGAAGGAACATAGCGCAGCCCACGGCGCAGGGAAGACGTGGCCCTCCGGAGCCGTCTGCCCGAGACCCGAAGCCATTGGACTGACGCCAGCTAGACAGCTGCAGAGAGAGGAACGGGTGAGGGGATTACGGGGCGAGACATCCCACGGCGCTCAGAGCCACACATCGAGACATGCAGATGCCGGCATCTCCCGTCCCAGAAATACCCCGGGGGGCCGTGGTGGGTGCAGCGAAACCGCTTCCTGTCTCCGCGCAGGTGCAGCATCGAGCTGTGCGCTCTAACACCCAGAGAGACAGCTGCACAGGCCCTCCTCTGGCCCTCTAAGCATAGTTTAAGGGAAGCAATGTTTTTTATTACCCCTGGCGGTACAGGGGGGCTTGGGGCAAAGCCAGGCTTCCGAGCAGGAGGGGCAGAGCGCGGGCACAGAGGGGTTAAACAACGGCTAGAAACGGCTTCTAACGTCAAGACGGCGCCAAGAAAAAGTCTCTGAATTAGGGAGACGGCAGAAGCCCCCCAGGGCAATAAAACATGTGAATGGTAAAAGGGGGCTTCAGCAGAGACAGAGATTGGGGGAAGATAATGGCGCCGAACGGGATGCGCTTCCTCTTCAGACACGGTCTCCACTTCCTCCCCATTTCTCACCTTTACAGAGGACCAGCCGCCATCTTTAACTGTGATGGACCACAGATGGCTGAGCGAGGGGACGCTTCTACCTGGGCTTGGTACTGCAGGGTGGGCGCAGGGGTTCCCAAGTGAGTGCAGGGTCCGCGCCGGGGTCCAAAGTGAGTGCAGGTTCAGAGCAGGCTTCTAGATGTGAGTGTTTGAGCGATGGGCAGATAAGCCGGTAGTTCAGAGGCGAGCGGAGGCGCACAGAGAGCGTCAGCAAAGGGATGTCTCAGATCAGACAGCACAGGATGAGCGCGCGAGATGTCTGAGCGTCTCGGTGAGACTGCGACACTCCAGGAAGCTGGGTGCGGCTCCATTGGGGAGGAAGACGGGGGGGGCAGATTTACACAGGTGGGCAGCACACAAACTTATTAAAAAACAGCAAAACATATTATTTCTCATTCAGGGGGAAAAAAACACCTTATATATACAGTCGGGGGGGGGGGGGGAGCAATGAACAGTCTATGCGGAGGGACGTCGCCACGTGGGGCTCTTTGATGCCACTCGTGTACTCAGAACTCCGTCATCTTCTTGTGAGTGTCTGCTTTCTTTTGCTCGCGCTGCAGCGTTCGCTCCTCCTGCTGCAGCCCTGCCAGCTGTGAGCGCGCACTCGCCAAACGAAGCTCCAGCTGGGAGCTCAACACGCTGTCCCTGCAAAGGCACGCAAAGCGTAAAGACGGGGGGAGCGCGAGGAAAACCCACGGTGTTACCCCCTCGAGGGTATCCATCTGCCCGTTATGTCTGCCCGGCCCATATGAAAGAGACTATGATCCATTTGCCCCTCACAGACATCCTGCAAATCAACCCCCCCCCGAAACTGGAGGCTCTAAAACCTCCCCAATAGTTACCGGAGACTTCCTCTGCAGCAGGGAGCAACTATAGTCCTCCATGGCATCCCCAGCGTCGCAGTTCCACTATTAACACTAATAACACTTTAACCCCGTACCCCAGTATCGTCACAGGTCCCCCTCACTCACCGGCCCACATTCCGCGCCAAGGCCCCCGTCAGCTGCCCGATCTCCCTCTGCTTCTGTTGGATCTGTTCGGCCGTCTTGGCCACTTGCACGTTGAGTGCCCTCTTGCTGCCGGCGCTGGCATTATACAGCTCCTTGCCCTTCCTCTCTGTGCCGCTCGAGGACCGTCCTATCTGATCACCGCGGGGTTTGCCCACCAGCTTCTCGTTGAGGAAGTCGAACACACTGCGGCGATCGGCAGCGTTCTGCCCCGCGGCTCGCCGTCTCCGTCTGACTCTGGGTGGGTTCTGCCCTTTGGATTGCTTTCGCTGCTGAATTTCTAAGCACTGGTCCAGGGATTTACCCTTCGGCAAAACCACGGCCTGGACCGGCTCCACGCGCCCCTCCGCGTTCCGCCCTAGACCTATAAAACAAGGGGAAAACCAACCCAATCAGATCAAACAGCATCAGTCTGTAGATGGTAAGCTCTTATGTTAAGGACCCTCATCCTGTTACATGCCTCTAATTTTATTGATGTTTTTATTTATCAAATAAAGTGAATTTAGGGAAAACGTATATTTTATTTCACGGTCACTTAACACAAAGGGTAACGAGTAATGTGGGACAAAAAGGGGCATTACCTAAAAATCACCACCGAGGGCACGAGCTGCAGGCATTATAAACCAACAAGGGTTACAGGAGACGAGTCCTCACTCACCTTTCCCAAACTCATATCCCATACGGGCCAGAAGCTTTGACCCGATTCCTCGAGTGTGAGCCTCCCACCCAGCGAACGTGGAACTGCACGGAGCCGTCCCGGTCTTCTCACCATCGATGAGCACTGGAAGGAAGAAAGCGGATCACAAAACCAGCCTAAAAATAAGAGTGCCGACTACGAGCAATGGGGGTCTCGCTACTTGCCTTTAGCGTATCCAGAAACCTCTGCCCCCTCGCCCTCATCGGAAGAAGACGAATCGTCGCTCGCTCGCAGGGGTGGAATGACGGCATCGGCCTCTAAGACGAGTTCCTTTTGGAGCAGCGAGTCGAACTTCACAGTGTAGAAACCGTCCTCAACGGCTGAGGATCAAGACGGAAAAACGTAAAAAAAAATGCAAGCCGTGGTATGCAGGGGTCGGGGGCCACCATCTGCAGCTACTGGATGAATGGCGGCAACCCGGCCCTTACCTGTAATTCTTCCGGGGTACCAGATGCCGTCATCACGTTTGGCGAGACAAAGGGAATCGACCCCAAGACTACTGACATCCGGATCCGCAAAGGTTTGCAGCTCGTCCACCGACACCACCTGGCCGTGGGAGAACCTGAAAGAACGATGAACTTACCCATCACGTGGGGTTCATGCATGACATACACGGAAGAAGAACACGTGGTCCAGTGCAGCCCAGTACAGTACTCACCTGCAGCTGTCATGGAAACGGCACTTTCCGTCCAGGAAGTACGGACACGGCTTCATGGCTTTGTGGGTGGGATAGAGGTAAAGTACCCGAACCCCGGAGCTCCCGTCCTCCATCTTCTCCGATCCGACAATCATGGCGTTGTGATATTCCAGAGTCCCCCATGTGCTGTAATAAGGAGCTTTCACCTTCAGTCCACATGTATCATCCGTGTTGTCGTCGTCATCGTCCTCCTCCTCTTCTTCTTCTGAACCTTCTGGACTATCAGCCACCTCATCGTTGGCTCCTGAAGAAAGGGCATCCTGGCTGGACTCGTTGATGGCCATTCTGAAAGCTTTGTACTCTTCATCGTGGGTCGAGGTGGCTGAAGGTCCGTCCAGGGATGTCAGGAGGTTACATTTCTGCACAGACAGCAGGCTGGACTCCGTCAGTTCGATCAGCTGCTGTAAATCCCCCTTCAGCTGGATGAGGTCAGCTTGATGCGAGGGGTCCGCTCCAGCCTGGAGTGTCTGCTCCACCTGCTCCAGCTGAGCTCGGTACGTCTGCAGAGCGGCTCCCAGGCTCTGCTCATCCATCGTCAGACACGACGAGCATTAATTCTGAGCGACCTTCCCGGCAGGAAACCCTCTGGAACGACACAGCAAAGAATAGAGAGGAGAGAGGCACGAAATGGGAATTTATTACAAACGCTGCTGCTTCAGCCTCCCCCGGGCCCCTCGGCTCACAGGAACCAGGCATACGTTTCACGTGTGACATCATAGCCCCCGACAGATACCAACACAGGTCGGCACGGTCTTACCGGGGCCAAGAAAGTCACCACCAAAGGCCTATTGGCGACATCATTGCTACACAATCTCCAGTGGAAGCAACACCTAAATATATTGCCCTCTGAGGGGGTGAGACCCCTGCTCAATGCCCTACAACAAGGAGGGGGGAGCTCCCCAGTTATTGCCCTTCTAGCGGTGGAGGGAGCATTAATTATCTCTTTTCTAAAGGCTGATCCCAACTTACTGCCCTCCTAGGGGGGCAGGAGATCCCCAATTATTGCCTTCCTGTGGGGGGGATCAGGAGATAACCAGGTACCGGCCTCCTCTGGGGGCGAGTCCCCAGCATATTACCCCTCTCCCCCAGGAGGTGCAGCTGTCATACTCCAATAACCTCCTCAGAGTCCCAGTATTTACCCCTCTTACTCGGCTTAGAGATGAAAGGCCGCCATGACACCGGCCTAATGACGTCACTCACCATAGAGCTTACGGTGTGGCAGACAGTCCAGACAGCCATCTTGGTACTGGCGGCTGCCATTATGGTTGTTGTTTAATTAAAGACAGTGTTTAGATTGATTTATACATGCCGTGGCTAGAACCAAAAAACACTAAATAAAAACCAAGCCAAAAAACACTCTTGGGCTCCAGCAGCACCTGGGTGTCTCTGACCAAAAAGCATGAGACTATGCGGTGCCACACGTAAGATGGCCGTCTGCTGGCGACGTCTTGGTTATCCGATCGGTTTCCCATCATGCCGTGCGCCTAATGCCGGAAGTTGGTGTTGGCTGTTTTCTTCGTGGTGCTGATGGGATATTAGCGTTAAATAGGTGAGTCAGGGGCAGGGGCAGGGGTATCATTTGCCCCCCGTACACTAAGTGGTGGCAATTCTCCTTTCGTGTGGCCGCCCATACAGCTGTCGTGCAGATATCTGGGTTCTTTATTTATTGCCCCCCCCCCTCCTACACTGTGGTGCTCATAGCCGTAAACCAATAAGTGGGTTTGCCCGTCAGGAGTGACATATACCCCATGCTGTCAGTTTACCTGCCCCAGGCAGGGGTATTTTATGTTAATTTATCCAAATAAATGCTATCTATCCAGCCAGCTGCTCACATATATTTCAGATATTTAAGCGTAAAGGCAAACCGGCCACCTACCAGGGGCAAATTCAGATGTCCCTTAAATCTTTCCTATTATTAGGGATCTGCGCATGTCGTGTGCACACGTGTGTAGTTGTTACAGATGTGTTACACGCAATATGGCACTTTGTTAACCTCTTACATCTCTTCATATCTCCTTAGTATTTGGCCCTGTGTGGGGGTCACGTGCCCCTCGTTATTGCCAGTCTGAGGAGTGATTGACGCTTGTGGTGTCTTTTCTCGCCTCGCCATGTACACCCTGCTTTCGGGGCTGTATAAATACATGTTCCAGAAGGAGGAATATTGCATCCTGATTCTGGGCCTGGACAATGCCGGGAAGACGGTAAGTTGGCACTTCCAAGGCGGGGGTGTCAGGTAGGGTGCTGCCAGGCAGGGAGGGCACCGGCAGACGGCGGGTTTTAATGTAACTGCTTTTTCTTCTTTAGACCTTTTTGGAACAAACTAAAATCCGATTCAGTCGGAACTACAAGGGGATGAATCTCTCCAAGATCACGACCACGGTGGGGCTGAACAGTAAGTGGTTTTATGGGGTGGGGTTTGGGGGGGCCTCGTTGGGCCGGGGATAAGGTTTGCATTAAAAAGGAAATACAAGTCCCCCACCCCCATGAGTTCCATTGGTTTTCTGAGCCTTCCAGGGGGGGCCCCAGTGCAGTGCGGGTGATTCAGAGGTGGGGGCGTGCAGTGCGGGTGATACAGAGGTGGGGGCGTGCAGTGCGGGTGATACAGGGGGGGCCTCGTGCAATGCGGATGATGCAGACGGGGCCCTGCTTCTACTGATCATATTGTGTCTGTTGCAGTCGGCACCATTGCCGTGGGGAAGGTCCAGCTGATGTTCTGGGATCTCGGTGGCCAGGAGGAGCTGCAGTCGCTGTGGGACAAGGTGAGTACCGGCACTGGCTCTGCCCCGCGGCTCGGTGGCTCTGCCCCGCGGCTCGGTGGCTCTGCCCCGCGTTGTGTCTGAAGTCTGTTTTTTTGCAGTATTATGCCGAGTCGCACGGAGTGATTTACGTCATCGATTCTACAGATGAGACGCGTCTCTCGGAATCAAAGAGAGCTTTCGGTGAGTGTTTAGAGCGCTGGGTTTGGATGTCCCCTCGGACTCCTATGTGTCTGGTGGAACTGGCCCCGCAGGCTGCCTCCTACTCTCTCTTCTGAGGGCAGGCAGCTCGGAGCTTTGTCGCAGCCGCCTTTTCATGGCTTTTCTCTGTCGCCTGCAGAGAGAATGGTCACCAGCGAGGCTCTGGAGGGCGTCCCTATTCTGGTTTTGGCAAACAAGCAAGACGTGGAGGTAACGTTCCCCGGCTGCGGGGGTCTTTCCTCGCTCCGTCAGACCTCAAAGTGTCCATTAATCACCAGGACAGAACGTTTTGGGGAGAACAAGCAGTTCCTGCACTTTTTGCAGTAAATCTCACACCATCGTACTCTCTTTGAGTTTGGGGATTTCCTCAATAGAGCATAAAATAACCTGTAAAATAACCCCCGTAGCATTCATATTACTGATAGTGGCCCCCGATCTGCCCCCACAGGATAGGGTTAATTAGAAATAACGGATACCAAATAAGTGAATGCGTTTCGGTTCTGGATCTTCTGGGATGGTAGTTGTTGCAGGTGCAGTTATTTGTCTAACCAGCAGGGTGTATAATGCGCCATAATCACATAAAGTGCTTTTCTGGGAACCCTCTCCTCGTTTACTATAAGAAACGGTGGAAACAGAAAAAAGGAAACGTATCCCAGCTGAGTGAGACGGGGGTTCTGTTTGTGTGATTTATTTATACAGGTTTCCAGCAGCGGTGGGTTTCCCGGGGACGACGGGCAGCCTTTTATTGGGTTGTAAACGTTCTCATGTTTTCTAGGGCTGCCTCTCCATCCCAGACATCAAGACGGCATTCAGCGACTGCATCAGCAAGATCGGGAAGAGAGACTGTCTGACGCAGGCCTGCTCCGCATTGTCTGGGTGAGACGACGCGTTCTGACCCTTTATGGGGCATCTGATAGCGGGGGGTGTAAGGTGGGCTTCTGTACCGAGTGGACTCGCCCCACGACGCAGGAATTCCTGGATGTGATGGGTTGGGCGGTACTTGAGATACGGAGAGAGTGTTTTTAATTACCCCCAAAAGAGAGCAGAGGTCTGGTCCTTGCCGGTGCAGTAGCGTGCGTCTCCCGCGGGGGGCTCCACTGGCCGGTCATGTGACCTACGCTTATTTAGCGCGGCGATTCTAGAACACTTCCCGGTCTGGTCCGGATTTTTTTTTTTAACTCTTTCCTCTTCTCTCTGCAGGAGTGGGATCAACGAAGGGGTGGAGTGGATGGTAAAATGTGTGATGAGGAACATACATCGCCCGCCACGACAGAAGGATATAACATAAGAGTCAGGGGCTCCCAAAGTGCGGTTCTAGAGCCCCGGAGATACAGGGATCCGTGTGTTGAGAGATAACAGACTATAATTCCATGCGTTAGTTCCACATCATCCTGTCCGGCCGCAGATGCTGGCGGGGTATAGAAAGCTGTTTATGACATCTGATGTGCGTTCCGGTTCCCCACGTTCCTCACGAGCTCCAGGTTCTAGGTTCTGTTCGTCGTATCATCGCACAGTTTGGGAGATCCAGTGGCCGGTCCTCCCGACAGTCATTTACCCCGGACCTGGATCACTGAGGAATCGGAGGAAACTTTCTCAGTTCTGGGGTGGAGAACGCTGCCCTTAACTCGCTGTGTGTGTTTATTTTTAATGTTCTAGATTCAGGGACCAAATTGCAGCTTTCCGGACGGGCAGATTGCGGGACATTAACCTCACACTGTATTTCCCTTTTTTGGTGAAGGGAATGATCCTTCGCTATGTTCCCGGATTAGACGTGAAATCGTTTCTGTGCCGTATTGTTTAAATAAAGGGATGAATAAAGAGCCACGTGTCTGCTCCAAACCGCCCTGCCCCCAACCCCCGCTGTGTGTTTGGTGTCTGCGGGGTTAAATACCGTGGCTTCTGCTTCCGTGTATTTTAAGGCCAGGAGGGGAAGGTCTGCTCTATAAATAGGTTTTTTTATGTAATCGCCTTGTTTACGGCTCTTGGTGGCACCGAGGAAGTTTTTTCAACAAACAAAGAAATTTGGCAATCAGGGAGCCTTGTCTGATACGAGCGGAGCAATCGCCGTAGCAACCAATGGAATGTTGCTGCTGATTTCACCTGAATAGAGCTTTTTTTTAGATAAAGGGTGGCCAGGTGCTGTTGGCCGTGTGACGGAGTCTCACTACGTGGCTCGTGATCACAAAACAAACAGAAAGCATCGCTGAAGGTTTAACGAGCCCAGGCAGGCAGCTCCCGCGGCAGGCGTTTCTGGTTATTGACTCAGGGAGTTCCCCATGTGATTGTTTCAATGACGTATTAGAAGGGATGCCTCGCACTCGCTGTGACGTGTCCGGAACCCGGCCCTCGGGCCCATTCACTACCCGGTCGCTGCCGACGCAACGAAACCAGAGAGTTCTACAAAGCCCAGTGTTTCGCTTTATTGTCACAAAGGGTCTGTGTATCCAATATTTATCAGCTGAGTGGAATGCGTTGGGTTACCGTGGGTAGCAAAGGGTTTTTTGTTTTTTTAAATAAAAGTGAAAGTTTTTTCAGCCACAGCCGTCTCTACCAGAAAATGGAAGACGGGGCAAAAAAAAGTGAGTAAGAGCTGTGGGAGGAGATTGGAAACTCCGTGAATGCAGCCTGAGGCGCAGAGTCAACGACGAGGTTAAAACCCTAAGTCTCAAACATCATGAAGTCTCGTCGGCCGAACCAGTCGGCTGTCATCCACGGCAACAGCGTAACCTCTGACCTTCTGCTCCGGTCTGCGAAGCTCGTGCAGGTTCAGTGCGTTCAGGACCTTTCGGAGGAGAGAATCCCCCTTGCAGGTTCTAGGTTTGGGTCGAGGCTTCTTTCTCGTTCTCCTCCTCTTTGCGTCCCGATCGCTTGGTGATTTCTCCGGGCGTCTGAGCCGTCGGGGACACTGAATGTGATGCGCCAAGAACTCCAGTATGGCGTCTTCACACTCCGGCTCACCTGGAACGACCGACCAAAAAAGATCAATGAGGGAAGCGCTAAACAGAGAACCGACCTCCCGGTACTGAGCCTCGGAAATCACGAGAAATCACCGGGATTACCCGTTCATATAATTTACGCGGCCGGTTTCCGTGGGATGACAGAATTTAAAGTCCACGAGACAAGAGAATGAGTGAGATTAGCAGGAAAGCTAAAAATACTCGCACGAGATATAAAAAGAGGAAGCGACCAGACGATGAATACGGAATAAAAGTATTGCTATCGGGATGAAGACGAGAGCAAACAGAGAAACGGTCCCGGCAAACCTGCGCGGCACAAGATCCCGTATATATGACATCACGAACCCAATCAACACATTTCATTACAACAGCGTCCGAGCCCCCTATATATAATGTATACTGTAATATATAATGTATAATATATACTGTATTTATAATGCATATTGTTGCTCACCTTTCTCGAGGTCAGGATTCGAGCAGCTGGTGCACAGGGCGTCGTGTTCCGGGGTTCCGGGTAAGTTCTCTGTCAGGCCCTTGTCGGTGCAGTTTGTGTGGGGCAGACAGGGGTCCGTGGCAGAGGCGAGCGCCGAGTAGGTTCCCAGGGGGCAGCGCACGCACTCCGTGTCTCTGTTTGCGGTACCTGCGGATCACAGACCCAGATTCAGTATAAATACAAGAAGACACAGTGGCGGAAAGAGGGACACAGAGCCCTTCTACTCACCCTTCAGCGCCACTCCATAGCCCGGGGGGCACTCAGTGTGCCTGACACAAAGGTGGGCTCCGCGGTGGTAGCCGGGTGAGCACTGGCACACTCGGTTGTGAGTGGCGCTGCATTCGTGGAGGAGCGTCTCGCGGGCCCCGCAGAACACGTTGCAGTAGCGGCATTGTTCCAGGTAATTCCAGTACTGGGTATAGTGGTGATCGGGGCACGGAGAGCAATGAGTCTGCGTCTCCAACGTGCAATGCTTCGCCACAAACGTTCCCGGCGGGCACTGCTCACACACAACTGGCTGCCCGCTAGCACCGTCCGTCCACTCGTACGTGGGCACGCGGCTGGCACTCAGTCCGGCAACCACCATGCAGATGATGAAGGCGACCTGCTGGCACAAGGCAAAGCCATCAGGACGTTAACGGCACCGGCAGTAGAGCGGCAACCGGTCCGGGACACAGTGGCTCCCAGTGCCTGCTCTTCCACGACTATCATTCTATAATCCGCCTGCCTGATGTTTGTAGACGGCGGATATTCCAGCCATCGACGCTCCCCTGTGATGTGGCGCTGGGTATGGGGGGGGGCAGTGCATTTTGGGGCATTCTGGGCACAGACAGCTGCTGGCCAGGGGGTTATACAGAAGCTGGGGGGGACTTTACCTGCGCAGCTGGGGGAGGCATCCTGTCACCGGCTCGTACCTCTCACAGGACCTGCAGGGACACGAGAGAATAAAGGTAAGACATTTCCCAGTCAGCCAGTCCATGCTGTGGCCCCCAGTTTACTGCCCCCTGTGGGTTACCTGCCCCACCGAGGCTGCTGAGAAAAGAAACTGGTTTTAGTTTCAGTTCTATCTGCATAGATATATAGCATATAGTGTATAGCAGTCTGTATAGTGTATATATATATAGTGTATAGCAGTGTGTATAGTATATATATATATAGTGTATAGCAGTGTGTATAGT
>VKOC01029136.1:0-19131 GCA_009364415.1 Spea multiplicata
AAACTAATAAACCAGTACCCCCATTAAAGGACATCAAATGGACATCAAATGTTCATTAAACCCCCACACACATAATTTTCTACTGAAATTTTGCCTTGTGAGAAAGTACAGACAAGTGACAAGTGTAATGCCATGCTAACATATGATAAACTACAATTAAATGAATACCAATGAGAAAATGCTTGGTCAAATTCCATATTCAAAATTCAGTAAGCTAGTAGCATATGCAATCACATTTACCCTTCCGTCAAAGAATAAGAACACGCATTTTTGGATTTGAGTCAATTTTAGAAATAATTCTCCATTTATAAATATTAATACATTTATTTTAGTATGGATCATATGTGCAAAATATGAAGTCGTTTTGAGTAGTTTAATAATGACTATTCATGTATATATTGATATATACGCTATTGCATACTAAACAGCCTTATTGCTTTATGGCAAATGTGTGTTGTATCTATTGACTTTTTTAACTTGTATCTGACACATTGGAATAGTTGTAACTTTATAAATTAAGTACCTATATCAAACATAATGTTTGGGTACTAATGTTTTTAAATGCTTATGAGAAAAATATTGAAAAACTAAACTTGATACCTACAGTATCCTTTACCATTTTTTAACATTACATTGCAAGATTTATTAGTAAATTGAATAAGAAAATGTGTAATTATAACCAATGAAAACAACAATCTCTGGGACTATTTATATTTTATTTTTGTTTAATCAGTTTCATTAAGCCAAATACACCACCAGAGCACCATTTATTTGGTATTTATCATTCCTGCAACTAAAATTGTGTCAGTAAGTTTTTTAATAACAATGGATAGAATTGAGTTAAACAGAGATGTCATGGCTCAAACTCATTAACCTAACCAAAACCTATTATTTGTATTCTTATTTTATTCTGTATAAGTTTTCCTGTTCAATTACTAAAAGCATAACTTGTTTTTTTTTATTAAACACACATATATATAAATATAATAAAAAATGAGAAATAAAGAAATATGTTTGTTTTAATTTCAAATGTTTTTGCATTGATTTTTAATTGTGCTAATTGCAAAATATCAAGGTTTATGATCAAGGGTTATATCAAGATTATTAACTACCACCTTAGATTAATAAACAGATCTTAAAGTTAAGTTTAATAAAGCTTATGTGTAAAGGGGACTGACTAAAGTGTCAATATTGTAGTATTCAGTTGAACGATTCTGTTTGTTTCTTTTTGCAATTGTAATATTTTTCACCATAATTGCTCTTCATAAGGTGTTAACTTTAATAGACCAGTACATCAGTTTTAACATACACATAGCAAATTTTAATTTTTCTTATTTGTGTATTGTGTTTAAAAAAAAAACCCCAAAAAAACAATACAGACCGGCTTGCTATTGTTTTGTCCTGCTCAAATTTTTGAAAAGTTATACCTGGAGCACAAAACAGCTGGGGGACTTGGAC
Organism: Spea multiplicata; assembly: GCA_009364415.1. NCBI lineage: Eukaryota > Metazoa > Chordata > Amphibia > Anura > Pelobatidae > Spea > Spea multiplicata. The sequence continues at coordinate 1,459 of VKOC01029136.1, forward strand.
TAGAGATGTTCTCGGTGAATAGAAAAATGAGTTACAAGGCAGCTAGGTATCACCTGTATAAATATATCAAGTTCTTTTTATGTATATCAACACTTTTTATGTTTTCCCTTTGATATTTTTTTTAAAAAATGTGATATTAGGTTTTTCAGGACAATGTATTTGAACTGATAAATACCACCCAGATTTTGTTTGTTAAATGCAAACTTCAAATATTTGTTCAAACAAAATATACTTTCTTTTTGACGCCCAGATCTCAATTTTATTAAAATAATGTTTTGTTTACATGTGTAAGTTGAAGTATATAATTAAAAATGTAATGTTACTTTTATATTGCACTAATTTGTTACATGTAATCTGCTTACACAATAGCTCTAAAGCACAAAATATATACTGTTGTAAAACAACAGTATGATATGGCTAAATCTAATGTAAAAGCTGTGTGATAGTGATACTATAAGAAAAAATTAAGACTAGGGGAATTGAATTAATTATTTTAAATGGGGGGGGGGTGAAGGGAGTCATAAAGCCCCATAGAAAAACAAGGAAAACCAAAGCATAGTAATAGAGTGTAAATTACCTTTACAATAGTAACATACTAAAGCCAAATATTTTATATCAAAGCGTTAAAACTTAGGCTGAGGTGGGGCATGTTTATTTGAGAGTATAGAAATAAAGCTAAACCTACATCCAAGTCCCTCTCCCTGCCTAATATATAATAGTGTTCTAGAAACTAACAATTCCGAGCCTATTACATATCATGTCCGCTATCAAAACACTAGTGATGTATGCTCCTTAACGCTAGTCTTTAAAGTGTCTGGCTAGTCTGGAAAAATCCAGACACAGTTCTCTGCCTATATGTATTGGCTATGAAGTTGTGATGTATTAAGCTAATAGTTTCTTCCCATTGATAAGTTGGGTGAAAAATAGGTGTGAATCTGCTGTACTACACAGTAGTACAGCATCATTCACCTACCCAGGATGTACTGTATTTATAAGTGCATGTAGGTTTAATTTGGGACTGCTTCATGATTACACTTGTCCTTACACACAATTACCTTATGTTCAACAGAGAGTACTATCTTCAACTAAAAAGCACAGCTTTTTTTCTCAAATAAATGGCTCAGCACTTGCTGTGCACCAAGCTATGTCAACTTATACTTGGGCTGGTGAGAGGAAACCTGTGTATTTACACTGGTCATAGCTGAATTTACATAACACATGAAATTTTGGGGACATTATATTGATGACACTGTCCTGTTATGGAATGTGACCTGTGATTCATTCCAGGAATTTGTTTTGTAGTTGAACCACAATGACATTGCATTAGAACTCACCTCTGTGATCCACGCCAAATGTTCTTGGATTTAACCGCAAAGAAAACACGTGGGAAAGTATGGGAAAGTATATGCACGTCCTTACATAAAAAAGAGATGGCAACTAACAGTTTATTGCAAGTTGAAAGCTTCCATCTTGCCCCTCTGAAAAATGGCATTCGCAAAGGCCAATATCTGAGAATTGCTCCAATGTTCGATTTTAAGACAAAAGCTAAAACTCTACCAGACCCATATAGGTCTAAATGATAACAGATTGATAAAAAATGTTTACCAATGAGCTTTGGGAGCGGATCAAGCTATCCTAGTACGGAGAAGAAAACTGAAAATAAGTTGTTCAGATGTATTGGTACTTTCAACTCAGTCTACCCGGCAGTGAGGAATATAACTAATAAATGTTGGCCCATTTCAGGTTCTGAGCCCTCTCTCTGTAAAATGGCAAAAAATAAAAATTAAGATTCAATAGTCAGTATTCCTACAGACACAAGAATCTATTCAGATAATACAAAATATTTGCATATTAAACATACATGTGTGTGTGTGTATATATATATATATATATATGTAATATCTTGAACTTGCACTGGAAAGTATGATGGATACATACATATACTCATTCAAAGTATCAATGAGAAGAAACAGCTATTTTGAAACAATCTAATAGTGTCTAATACAATAGTGAATAATCTAAGTACATAATTGGTTAAAAATAACCATTAATCATAATCCAAAAACAATATATTTTTGCTTATTTTTCTTCGTTTACATGATGTAATTTAAAGAATACTGCTATATCTAAACATTATCTTAACTTTTTAGTCATGAGTGAGCACTTAATGCTCTTACACACACACATTTTATTAATACATTTGTAGTCTCATATTACACCTACACACATGCTTTTATATTCATCCAGGGTAGGTGACTGAACTTGAACTGAAGTACAGCAATTTCACACCTATTTTTTACCTGTATGTTCGAGGAACAAGGCTGAAGACAAGAATTAGGAAGCATGAATCACTGGCGTTTGCATGGTGAACATGGCATGCCAATAGGCTAGGAATTGTTTTTTTCTAGAAAGCTATTATATTTTAGGCAGCCAGGGAGAGGGACTTGGTTGTAGGTATAGCTTTAATTTTATACTTCAAATAAAGCTGCCCCCTCGCAATAATTACAAAGTGATGTGCACCTGAAAACTTTTATAAATCGTGGTAGTGCAGCAAAGCCCCCCTTATCTTAAGTTTTAACTCTTTGGTGCCATATATTTGAAGGCTTTAGTACCAGATTACCAACAGCTCTCAAATCAATGACTGCCTTATGACACCTGTGATTAACAAATATGAAACCATGATTGTTTTACTCTTAAGGTTTACTGACAGAAAAGCAACACAAACTTTTATGAAGCTCTTTACCTTCTGTGGCAACAACCTATTCATGTGTGCTTCAGTTTCACATAAAAATAAAGCTAAATCATGTGTGAATTACGGTTTGGAACATAATTGGAATTTCAAGAGTACTAGGAATGATGTTTCTAATACTATAATACAATGTACCAATTTAGGTACATTTACTTTAAATTCCAGTACGCAAAAAAAGCAAATTGCAAATTTAGCAAAATATGAAATGCAACTGAAAACTTCACTAAATTGAGTAACAACAACAGCCAAAATGACACGAATAAAGCTTGTTTTGATTTTACTCGGATGCACGTTGGCCTGTAATATCCAGATCTGATGTTCTTTCTTTGGAGAGTCTAATTAAATATTTTCTTCTATAGACTTTTTTGAGTCAGAGAGCCCCTTTGGGCGATTTTGAGTAAACAATGAAAAAGGGTGGATGTGTTTGTATAGTGGGCTAGGCAAAAATAACACATATGACTCGTTTCTTGAAACATTATATCAAAACTACATTTGTTTTTAACTTTATTTATGTCATTACATGATACTAGTAATACAAAATGGTGGGAGTTCATTTTTAAAACTGTGTCATTCTATTATTACAACTACGCAGTATTATATCTATTCTCTAGGAAGTCAAGTATTCATATAACCAAAACCTGGTTTTGCCAACCTTATTAGGGTGAGAAGTGCAGACAGTTTTTGTTTTAAGCATCCTTTGGGTGCCACAATGATGCACGGCGAAAATCAGTTGTAGGGGAAAATAATCTCTTGCTTTTACAGGGCCCATCCAGTGATGACAGCCAAGCCACTGGTCCTGATTTTTAGCAACAGAAAAAGGAGGCATCTAAAAATAAAAGTATAAATTAATCTATAAATATATATATAGATAGATAGATACATACATACATAATACATATACATCAGCAACATTGCATCCTCCTTTTACTTGAATGGGCCCCATAGACTTCAGTTAGTATTACAATGTTATTGAATATTTATGTGTAAAATATTTCTAAATAACGAACGATGCTATTCACATTTATTAATGATTTGATGTGCAAATAATTCCTAACATGATAGATTTAAAGATGTTAAAAATGTTATATATATATGTAACGTGATGGTGCATTCAAAGCAAGAATTCATGATCATGTTGCATTCAACATGTTAATATAATTAAGAAAAAAAATGTCAAAAAATATATACACTATCAACAGAAAGTTAAATTAGTGTTTTATAGTAATCATAATCACATAGTCAATCAATATTGATCACAACAAATATTGTTGCACCCTTGTCATAGTGAGTGACTGTAGTGTCATGTTAGCCCACTAACAATAAATTGTAACAAAGCTCCAGCTAAAGGGTTTTATTTCTGAAAGGCTGGTGACAAAAGGATGCATGACATAGGATGGATGCATGGATGTACTAGCAGAGTGTGAGCGCCTAGCGTGTTTCTGAGGCAGCTGCCCAGGGGTCTGGCTTACTAAAGGGGTCCACCCTAGTTCACAGATGGAGGTCTGCGCAGCCAGTTTTCTCCTAGAGCCCTGCGCTCCATTTACGCCCTGCACTCAAATTTAAGACCCTTGCCCTGGCAACATTTACTGAACTCACACTATATTTTATAGGAGTTAAAGTGCACCATTTTGCAATAGTATACACTAGGGTTTGTAGACTGCAATGTCGTTTTCTAATATTTTTTTTTATTTAGACTGGAAAGTATATGAGATGTTTTTTTATATTTTATATATATTTTTTTATATTACATTTTTAAACTTTATTAAACTAATTTTTTTTTCAATTTTATTTGCACCGTTCGTTATAAAAAATGTAGTTTGGAGAACATACTTTTAAATAAACGCTCATCTTAAAAAATCAGGCTTCAATCTCTTTAAACCTACAATATCATAAACATATCTTCAATGAACCTTAATTCATTTTAATGGAGGTTAATAACGCATGGTCTGTGATTCAATGACCTACCTGAAGTGAAATCCAGCAAACTGCACAATTAACATTTTTAATGCTACAATTAAAGCTAATGGAAACATCTGCACTTTCCAATGATTCAATGTGGTCTGTAGACATAAAGTGCATGTTAAATGAATGCATTTTATTCAGATTTTCTAGACAATGAAGTATGTAGACAGGTACTAACTCGTTTAATACAATGTTAATAGGCAGAACTAACACACGGCACACATAGGAGTACCCTCTAACACAGTCATAGCAAGGATTATTTGTATTGTTATTTTTTTTACTGTATTAGCATTTTTATTTGTGAAAAATGCATGGAAAGATTTTTTATGGATTAACTGGCTACAATTTTTTGAAGTTATGGATAATTTCGCCTGTGAGTTTTAATGGTCATAAAGTTTTCTTCCAAATATTGTCAAATATTTGGTATTTGGCAGTACCTTTATAGACAAGCAACTTTGAACTTTATCATATCCCTCATGTTATTACCACTGTTTAGTTACCAATTATTCTTGTCTAGCTACCTAGGGAATAATACATTCCCATTTCTCAGGTACTACCTACCCAATGCCTATCATGTTTACTATAATTGCAAAGAGCATACTGTCTAAAAATCCATAAGTATATTGTCCTAATTACAGTATGGTCGTGCTATGTGCTGAGTGTCCTATATGTCCACAGTACCTGTCCCTATGCATTTTTATGTCACCCCGGTTAGCTTAGGATACGTTTGTTGGACAATATAATTTGCAATTGGGGTCTGGCCAGGTTTCTAGAAAACTTTGGGCCATGATCTGTGACTGATATAATCTATAGCTAGCTAGATATAGCTAGGACATATAAGGTATTTTCTTAACTCTTCCTATACTAATACTGTAACTCATTTATCAACATGATACTTAGTCTGAAGTTATCCCAGGAAGGGGATGCAGTTTGTTGCTGGACTAAACAATAAGTAAACACAATACAATCTTAAATGAAAGTGTCAAAACCTAAGGTGGGTAGTGCTAATTAGTCATGTGCTTTGGGGAGCTTTATTATTTTTTTCCTAAAACAATGCCCTCTCATGTTTCCTTACAAAATATTGTCTAAAGCATTGCTTTAACTGGTATTTCTATTTTCTTTATTAGGCTTTTGATACTTCTGCAACACCTAGTCTGAAGAACTGATTATAGGAGTCTATTAGCCTTTTGATTTAATTATACATGCGAGAAGGAAAAGGTCATAATACCAAGACCATGACCATTCCATAATTTTTGCAATGGAAAAATCCAGCATGCGGTATTGTTGCTGAAAGTTTGTAATGGACAGAAAAACTAGACTTCTGCATGGCAAGCAAAATCAATATTGTTTTTGTTACGCTCATCATCGGATTATACCAGAAATTTGGGGGCTTTTTGTATTAGTTCGGGGACAAAATTCAGGGGCGTTTAGAAAGAGGGCAGTCCCTGATACTTTCTGGACTCACCTTTCACCTACAACGGCACTGTCTCAGGGTTTGGGAAGAGATCTACTCGGCTCTTGGTATGCGCGCTCTGTCTGTAGTATTGAATATCCAGGGTGCCCAAACAGCTTGTGGGTCTTCCAACTTCCCAACGTAAATAGCAGAAAAAAAAGAGTTTTGCAGTCGGCACTCACAAATTACAATAAATCAAAATTAGAAAAAATACAAAAAAACACGTTTATTTATGGTCCGTGCACATAGTGCTTTGTCAAAAGCTGCCTTAGGAACAGATCTAGACTTGATTTCTGCACTGCAAGGTCACCACCACCAACAGCACCAATGCACCAATTGATAGACACATACAGCAGCATGCTATGGGACTGAATTTCTCAAAAAATTGCTCCATTTTGATGAATTGATCCCTCAAAGTAAAGAAGGCATTATAGCAGCAGCAGTAGATGTAGAAGTAGGGTAGACACTGGCATATACATCCAGACCCACGGTACAGGACACTGAATTTTCTCCAAGATTAGAAAACAAATTAAATAATTGATCTCTTAGAGTAAGGAAGGAGATTAACTGCAGTAGCTGAGGCAGGGCGCAGGGAAGGCACTGGCAGACAGACTAAATCCCCAACCATATTATGAAAAAAATAAGAATTGATCATCCATAGTTAGGAAGGACATTGAAGCCCAGGGCACATGGCAGGTCAGGTAGGCAGACACATCCAGTGTCCCCCTCCCAATATTAGAATAAGGAAGGGCATTGATGAATAGGACAGGGTACGTGGTGGTCCAGAGACTGTGGAGCATGGTGTAGGAAGGATCTTTAACCATGCTGCCTTTCTACCCCAGTTCTGCCCCTCTTGTTACCACGTAGGTCTAAACTAGCGACAGTGGTACTGTCCTCCAACAGTGTGTCATGAAGTGGAAGTATGAAGTTGATGGTTTGTCCAGCTGCCTTGGTGACTGGGAGAGCACTACAGTCCTGCTGAAGGTGCTGACAGTGGGTAGCAAGGTTCTCTAGCACCTGCTCCCCTTCAGTCATGGTGATGGATCCACTTCCAACTGCTGCTTTGACCTGCCCCTTGAATGGTGTTTCAAGGTAGGGTGGTGCAGTGGATGTCTATGGGAACCACCCACATTCTTTGAGATAATTGAGGCCTCACGATACCTCTTGCAGCTGCTGCTGGTGGTGGCAACTGTTGTGGGTTTGCTGTTGTCAATAATGCCACCAGTTTCCCTTCAAAGCAAAGTTGCACTGTGGTGTGTACGTAGGTGTTGATTCTTACCAAAATTCATACCTTACAACTCAATGTGCACCTTGCAGTGGGCCCATCTCCCGCAGTCTCAAAATGTTGCTCACTAGACAAGGTAGCAGTGGTACCAGTGTTTTTTTTTCATAATAGTATTAGTGATGGTTGTGATGGTGACAGTGCTGCCAGTGCATGTAGGGGAACCCATGGGATACTGTTACTGCTGCTTCTTCTGCTGAGTGGAAGGAGCAACATGTCTAACAGAGAAATTATTACTGTGTCACTTGTCTCCTCCACGTCTGGCTCATAATCTAAATCCAGACCATCAACATCATCAAAAAACATTGGCGTTATTGATGACCATATCCTTTTCCACCTGGGCAGAATGCAGAGTGAGGTCCACTCCCGCTTCAAGAGTAGTCCGTCCCTCTTTTTCCTATCATCTTCTGGAACAAAAAATAGGTCTGCTGCTATCATCTGACAGTGCCTGCCCATCTTTGCTCAGGGAAGTGTTGGCACTGCTTGAGGTAGGGGTAGCACCAATGGCAGTTTTAGTGGCACTGGTAGTAGTGGTTTTATTCTGTGTCGCAACATAAAATAGCTTACAAGCTATCTTCGCCTTGGATCCCACCAATACACAAGTCTAAGAAATGCAGTATGCAGTATATTTTTATTTCATGAACTAATTTTTCCATAAACATAGATTTTATCGATAAAGCATTTTTGAAACAAGCATATCTTGTAGGTGTGATGTTGCATGAGAGTTTTAATACTAATACCATATTGTGGATTTTTATTATTAGTTTTATTAACTTGATTTCCAGTGTCATAGTGGCTTTAAAACACTAAAAACCTAATAAATTGTTTCTTTGTTGTTTCCCTTTTTACAACTTTATGTGATATTATTTTTAATACATTGGTGGATGGAATAAAATTTCTTACTGTTTCACTGATTAGAACATAGAAAAATACCATTATCTGCTAGTAAAACCACAGGCCAGAAGTATACACCATGCACATAAGTATTGAAATTACAATTCATTATTTATTATTTAAGTTATGCACTAAATTTATAGTTTACATTTTCAAAAACATTATAACCGGGCACCTTAGGGCATTTTAGTGGATTTGATTGCCAAGTGATTGGAAAAAAATTACCAGTTTATGTATAGTCAAAGAGACACTTGAAGACATAAAACCCCATGCCACTACCAACAGACGTATAAGTTTAAAAAACAAAACAACCTTTCTTCCTTTCATTTCACCCCCCAAAACTATGATACAGTTATAAAGGTAATGTTGTATATGTGGAAGAAATCCAAAGCATAAAATGGTGGAAATGCATATGTATTTATGTGTGGGTCTCTGTCCTAGGATACTTCACAGCGTCTCTAATGTCCTTTACTCGTTGTAGATGTAGTTTGTAGGAGGAAAAAGGAAGGTGAAAACAGACAGAAAAATAGTGCATAACATATAAACTATGTTCTATCCCAGGTACAGTCCTGTGAAAAAGTCCTTCTTTCTTATTTGTCAGATTTAAAATTTTCAGACCATGCAACTAATTTTAATATAAGGCAAATACAACATGTGTAAACACTAAATGCAGCTTTTAAACGTGATTTCATTTATTTAAGGAACATAGTTAATCAAACCATTTATCACTCATTGCCCCCCCAAAAAAATAACTGGTTCTACCACCACAGGTGGCAACAACTTCAATCAAATGTTAACGATAGCTAACAATGAGTCTTTTACATTGCTGTAGAGTAATTTTGGCCCACTTGACTTGGCAGAATTGTTTTCATTTAACACATAGAGAGTTTTTGAACATTAACTACAGGATCTCAATCAGATTCAAGTCAGGAAATTACCTAGGCCACTCCAAAACCTTTATTTTGTTTACTTTGAGCCTTTTAACCCCTTAAGGACCAGGCTGTGTTTTACCTTTTGTACCCTTTGAGACTGAGGCTGTTTTAACACTTTTGCACTGCTTGTGTTTAGAAGTAATTTTTTCCTCACTCATTCAGTGTACCCACACAACTTATATGGGGTTTTTTTCAAGACAAGGAGGGCTTTCTTTAGATTCTATTTTATTGATCATATTATCAAATTTCCCATTAAAAAATATATAAAAAAAAAATATATATATATATGACGAAAAATTGAAAACAAAACACATTTTCTGACTTTTAGCTGAAAAACTTGTACTCATCCAAAAAACTAATTAAAAAACCTGCTAAATAGATTCTACTATTTGTCTTGAGTTTAGAAAATACCCAATGTTTTTATGTTTGTTTTTTTGCTTTTTTCTACAAGTTATTGGGCAATAAGTACAAGTAGCGTTTTGCTATTTTGAAACCATTTTTTTTCCAAAGCTGGTCATTCTGCCCCATATGCTATTTCAGGTATCTTTGAAGACGGCCAATGCAATTTACCCCATTAAACCATATATTTTTGAAAACCTCAAGGTATTTCAAATGCACTAATTCTACTACCACCCTTTGTCAAACTTTGTGGTAGTAATTTCTTGTGTTTTTTTATCACTAAAATTGTGCTTCAAGTATGGATTTACAGGTCCTTGTATATGTGAAACAACACCCCAATGTGTGTTAAGCAACATGTCCCGAGTACAGTGATACCACCCATGGTATCACTGTACTCGGTTTGTCTGGTCTTTGGGGTTAAAAGGCCACATTCAGGAAGTGTGCTTCCCCCCCATTTTGGTCAGTCTGTGCCTATGCCTTATCTTTGAGCCCGGCTACTCCAATTTATCCCATATATATATATATATGGTTTGATGGGATAAATAGACACCCCAAGGTATTTCAAATGCTAGTATTTTAACACTTTCCATGCATGAGATTTTACCACCAGCCTTTGCCAACATTTGAGACAGTAATATGTTTTTGTATTGTCTTCACACAAATTGTACTTCGGGTATAAATTTATAGCTCCACTCCAGGTATAAATCACTATCAAACAACACCCCAATGTGCGTTCAGCAACATCTCCCAAGTACAGTGATACCACCCATGCATGGGTTGTCTGGTGTTTGGGGTTAAATGGCCACATTTGGGAAGTGTGCTCCCCCCATTTTGGTCAGTCTGTGTCTATGCCTTATCTTTGAGTCCGGCCACTCCAATTTACCCCATCAAACCATTCATTTTTTGACAATTAGACAACCAATGTGGATTTGAAATGCTTTTACTTTAACTCTTTCTATGTCAAGATTTTTGGGAAGATACAGTGCTAAATTTAGCACTTGCTCATAATAAAAAACTTTAATGTTTTTTTTAATTCTTTTTTTACTTTTTTTTACATTTTGCTGTAACTGGATTGTTCCTCTGATGCATAATTATTTTTAAATTTTTTTTAAAATATTTTTTTAAACTTTTTTCCATGTATTTTTTAAATGTTTTAAATATTTACTAATCACATGGAGACCCTCTGGCGAACTTTTCCAACTTTTTTTTTACAGGTCGGCCGCCATCTTTATTGATCATATTATCTAATTTCCCATAAAAAAATGACCTCCTGGGTGATTTGCTGGTGTGCTTTTGGAGGAATTTTAGTAGGTCCGCCACTCCTGGGAAGATTTACCACTATTCCAGGTTTGTTCCATTCAGGGCCGGCCTTAGTGGTGTGCAACCTGTGTGGCCACACAGGGCGCCATGGCAACAGGGGCGCCGTCCAGGACTTAAATGAAAACATCTTTTTTTTTGTAACTTTATTTAACAGCCTTCATGTTAAATAAAGTTTTTTTAACTTTAACACGGAGGATGTTAAATAAAGTTAAAACAAAAAACTTTATTTAACATCCCCATGTTTTTTTTTAAAAAAAACTGGTGTTTTAATTTAAGTCCTGGGCAGGGGCGCCGAGTGGTTGCTCGTGAAGTTTTCAGCAACCTCTCGGCGCCCCTCACTCTCCGTGACTGCGTCGCGGTGCCGATGTTTCATGCTGCGCGCACCACGGCAGAGGGGGAAGATGGCTCTCTTGTGTGGTTCACTGGAGTCCCATAGCATTAGAAATGGCTTTGTAACTTTTTCCAAACTGATAGATGTCAATGACTTTGTTTATCGTCTGTTCTTGAACTTTTTTAGATTCTGGCGTCATGTGTTGCTTTTTGAGACCTATTAGCCAACAAGACAGGTTCTATTTATTTGATGTTTAGATTCACCAGGGCTGGCAGTAATCATGCCTTGGTGTGTCTAATAAAATTTAATATTAAAATTAGTTTAATGATCTGAAACATTTAAGCGTGGCAAATCAGGAAGGGACAAACCCTTTTCTTGTTTTGCACAGTAGATTTGTCCCGAATCCTCCGGGAACCCATTTTTTCTTTTAAATGGGAGTGTTTCCCGCCCCACCGATGTCAGCGGGACGCGGCCAGAACTGCATTAGTGTGCAGTCCTGGCCACATCCCGCAAGGGAAAGCTCCGGGTAGCCGGAGCCAAGAAGTTCCCAGGTATGATTGTGACATTAGATGTGACCTCAGCCAGAATGGTGACAGTCACACGTGTTATAGCAGTCAAAAGCAGGTGCACTAGAGGTGCAAAAAGTTTGTTTGTGTGGAAATGTTTATTTCCCTTGAGGAATCTAAAGTAAAGTGTCATGTCCCATTTGTGATTCCTATGTACACACATATACCAAGAATCTAGTTGTCATATCACATGTGAACATGTTGCCATAATAGACACAAACTGTATTCCCATTGCAGTATTTCTAATTGCAAGTAAAAAAATATGTTGTTAATGACAATGTAGCCTTTTAGTATTTTGTCAGCCTCCATTAGTTCTAAGAGTTGTTCTAAAGTACTTGAGTACGCATAGCCTCTACATCATACATTGCTAAATTAACCCATTTTCTTAGATGAGATTAGTTGGATTGTTCACCATTTTTTTGCAAGTATTCATATAACCTGGTTTTCATATTTTTTAATATGAACTAACATCTTCCCTTATGCACTGGGTGTATGACTTTTTATTTACTCTTTTCTTCAGTTTCTTTAAGGCCCTCTTTTTTACCGCTTGCTAAATTATGTGCTGTTTTTTCTAGGTAGAAGTTTTTTTTTTTACATGAACAATTTCAAAAACTACTATAGGGGATCTTTATATTATTATTAATATTACATTATATAAATAATATTTCCACACTCTAAAGAAATATTAACCAATGAAAAGCATAATTTATTCTGCACAATTTTAATGCTGCTCTAGAAGAACATGTGAACAACCATTATACAGCTGTGCTCAAAAGTTTGCATACCCTGGCATTGATTTTGAAAATATCATAATGATAGCATTTCACCCAAATGGCCCTGATCAAAATTTTACATATCCTTATGTTTGGCCTTGTTACAGACACAAAAGGTGACACACACAGGTTAAAACCAAAGGTTAATTTCCCACACCTGTGGCTTTTTAAATTGCAATTAGTGTCTGTGTATTAATAGGCAATGAGTTTGTTAGCTCTCATGTGGATGCACTCAGCAGGTTAGATACTGAGCCATGGGGAACAGAAAAGAACTGTCAAAAGTCTGGCGTAACAAGGTAATGGAACTTTATAAAGAAAGTTATATACATTTATAAAGAAATGGAAAAGGATCTAAAAAGATATCCAAAGTCTTGAAAATGCCATGCAGTGCTGTTCAATCAATTAGAAGTAGAAAATTTGGGGATCTTGATAACAAGCCATGCTCAGGTAGACCAAGAAAGATTTCAGCCACTCCAGGTTCTAGAGTGGCCATCACAGTCTCCTGACCTTAATATCATCGAGCCACTCCGGGGAGATCTCAAACGTGCAGTTAAAACAAGACGATCAAAGACTTTGCACGACCTGGAGGCATTTTGCCATGAAAAATGGGCAGCTATACCACCTGCAAGAATTTGGGGCATCACACACAATTATTACTAAAGACTGCATCATTGATGCTAAAGGGGGCAATACACAGTATTAAGAGCAACGGGCATGCAGACTTTTGAACAAGGGCTATTTCATTTTTTTCCATGTTTTGTTTTATGATTGTGGCATTCTGTTATAACCTACAGTTGAATATAAATCCCATAAAATGGTACATATATTACCAATTCTCCAAGGGTATGCAAACTTTTGAGCATAACTGTATCTATTACCTGTTATTAACATGTTCCTTTATTGAACTATGGCTGAAAAAACTCCCAATATATACATGAAATGATCTTGTACTAAAAAATATTTGAAATTCAGGGATAAAAATTACATATTTCAAACTCCATATTTAATCTAAAAGGTGCCATTCTGTGAAATTTGTATTATTATTGTATTTCATTGCAATTGTATCCCTTTCCTACCTATTTCTTTCAATAAAATCTCTATTTACCTGAAATAAACATATAACTACCAATAACTCCGGCTCACTGTTATGACTGTTTTTGGATTACACAAAAATCTCTAAAATTATTTTTCAATTTTCGGATTCACAAATGTATATCCACTGTATTATATTATAATTGGCCTGTGACACCTGCACTAGAGTATAATTATACTAGACTCTGATGTCATACAAAAAGACTCTGATGTCATACAAAAAGCTAAGTGTCATTATTATGACAGAGGTTTTCAGCACAAAAAAAGCCAATAACATACATGTTACACTGCCATCTGCTGAGCCTGAAAAGGATTAAACAATTCATAAATAGGGGTCAACTGACACAAATGTGACATCTGCTGGACAGTTACATAAGTTAAAAAAGGATATTTTTTAAATCCCCTTTCAAGCCTTGCATGTACATATGTTGTTTTCTAACTCACATTTTAACATTGCAATTTATAGGATTGGTGATCGATTACTTAGGATAGATTTACATCTGACAATTGAGAACAACCTAATGTGCTTTAGTCCAAGAATATCTAGAACTCATATGCATAGATTTTGCAGGTATTTTATCAAATGTGCCTAAAATCTAATAATGTAAACTGTTGCTCTATCTTTTGATTAGTTCTTAAAGGAAAATATCAAATTTGTGCATGACATGATAGTGTCTGCCTGGGGAATAAGAACATTTACAATCCACTTGGGGTGGGCACTCGCAAAAACCTATGTTAAATGATATGAAAAAAGTTCACCTCCAATATTCAGACCAAACAAGTAGAGTTTCTAGATGTGGAATTATTTTTTGAGGAAAACACGATCTGCTCCTTAAACTATACCAAACCAACAGACAAAAAAGGATAAATACATTACAAAAGCTGCCACCATCCTCGGTGGTTAAATAATATACCTAAGAGACAGCTAATGAGGGTAAGAAGAAATTGCTCTAAAGAGGAGGACTTTGAGGTAAAGGCGGAAGAAATGAAACAAAAATTCCTTGAGAAACAATACCCTGTCGAGAGGTTAGATAGCAGCCTGCGACAGGTGAAAAATATGGATAGACAGCATCCTTTATTCACAAAATACAATACAATACAAGCAAACAAGATCAAAAAGATAGACACTGGCACATCCTTAAGAGTGATGCGATATCGGGCACTGTTTTGCCTAACAAGCCTCAAATTATATTCAGAAAGACAGGGTCCCTCAAAACTATCCTCTCCCCGAGTGTACTCCCGAAACAAGAGATCAGACAAAATTAACACATGTTTATAGGGAACAAACCAAAAGGCTTCCATAAGTGTGGGCACTGCAAAATGTGCGTATTTTTACCGAAAAAGACGGACCAATTTGCAAGCTCCAAAACAGGCCTCACATACATAATAAGGTATTTTATTAACTGCTCATCAAAGAATGTAGTATATCTGCTAGAATGTGGGTGTGTCTTACAATATGTGGGGAGAACGATTAGACCAATGAAAGAAAGAATATTAGAACACATAGGCAACATTAGGAACAAAAGTATAAAACATAGTGTCCCGAGACACTGTAATTCATGTCCGCAATTCTCTTTGGAAACCTTAAAAATAATTGGAATAGATTGGGTTCCTCCAAGTTGGAGAGGGGGTAATACAGTTGAAATTCTCTTCAAATGGGAGACCGCGTGGATTTTCAAGTTAAATACTTTTAAAAAACTGGATATTTTAGCTCATATTTAAAAGATAATGGCCCAGATATAAATACTGACCATGCAGTATACCCAATATATTCAACATACACATACCTTTAATCCACTTTTTAGAATTGTCATTCCTGACTAAAACAATTGTCTAGATACTGATTAATATCCCTTATAAATGAGGACCTGCCTAACGTACATGGGAGGCTACAAACACAAAGGCACACACATGGTAGCACTTTATACAGACTTTATTATCATTATTTTTATTTTTTCATTTTCATCATATGTAGCTCAGATTTGAGAACATACTTTTTTCCCTTTCTCTTTGGAAAACACATTGGTGCACTCTTTTCTCTTTTTGATGCGTCTACACGAGATCCGTCTTACTGGTATTACAATCTGTCCAGCCGACCTGTAGGGGTGAAAATAGTCTATGACCAAAGGACTATCGTTCAGTTTCTAGCTATTCTAATTTCCACCATTTATCACTCCGTTTTTGTTTTGCATTGGAACACTTACCTCGGGCTTTCACATGATGATCGACGAGAGGGGCGGAGCTCTGGAGGATTGCGCATATTGAGTCTCATTTTGGTATTGGGCTTGGACCCAGAATAAATTATCTTATTCATCAAACTCCCTGGTGGAATGATATCTGGCTTAGGGCTTTCTACCCTCTCCACACACAAACATTTACTGGGCATCCGGTTACTGAGGAATCCAGGAAATCCAGACGAGACGTGATGGTAACCAGGAATTACGGGCATTACATATTCAACTAATTGTAAGTGTATCCTAACCCCGGCAATTTCAGTTTAAAGATGATATTACCCTATGGTGTTCTTTCATGTTTATGCTTTCTTGTATATGAACCACATACGGATTCCGAGGATTTGTTTGAAAGGACCTGTATCATCGCACATACATTGTGAGTGCATAGAGTAAAGTCCACATATCACGGAAAAAACTTCTTTTATTTCTAGACTATTAGAGTTTTTCTTTGTTTTTTTTCATATCATTTAACACCGGTTTATGCGAGCACCCCCAAGTGGATTGTGTTTGTAACTTTCAACACCTGGACAGTGTACAAAATAAGGAAGGAAAGTCTTTTATTTTTATATTATCTATTCTACTTACACTGGTTTTCACATCTTTTTTATATTTAGAATAAGAACATTTATAAAGCAAAAATTTTAGCCCGGTTGTTAAATGTTCATTGCTGCATTGTACTGTTTTGTTTCATTCCAATGAATACTATATTTTAGGTGTAAGTAGTCATCCTGAATTCAGTTCTGCTTGGGAATTACTATTATCGTTTCTATATTAAGCACCAACAAATTACTCAGCCCTGTACAATTTAAATGGGGCAGTTCACACATATGTAACAAATATTCATTAATACAAATAGATACGTCAGGAATTGAGAACCCTGCCCATAATCTTTGTATCTAGCCTTATCAGGGCCGGCCAAAGACATAATGCCGCCTGGGGCGAAGTTTAAAATGCCGCCCCCCCTGCTGACGCCAGTGGTCATTATCTACCCTTCCTCTCCCTCCCTCCCTATTATCTACGCCCCCCTTTGTACTTCACTTACCTTTCAGCAGTCCTGCGACAAGTCTACCTGCTCTGCCACGGTGCACGCTGCTTTACTGCTGAGCGCTGGAAATTAAGTCATATTCCGGTGCTCAGCATTACAAGCCAGCACAAGCCGGCATTACAAGCCCAGAGGAGAGAGAGGGGCGCCGAGCGGGTACTGAGAACTTGATAAGCGAAAACCACTCGACGCTCCTCTCTCTCCTCCTCTTAAAAGAAAAAAAAAAGGTGTTTGGGGCGGGCTCTTCAAAGTGCTTCCTCTTCAAAAGTGCTGTCTGGGGCAATTGCCCCACTCTGTAGAGCCCTGCTGCCTAAATAGCACAGGGCAGCATGTAGTTGTTGGGGATAGGAGCTAGGGTTCATGGGTTCAAAGGTCACCTATTAGTTATATAGAGGGTTCAAAGTTCAGGCTAGAAGGACACCTCGAGAACACTTAGGGTTGCCTCGCGCTGCGCAAAAGGTGCAAATTTGCACTATAAATAGAGGGGGCTGCAGGGGCAGTGGCTCATGCCACAAGGCAAACTGCAAGCTGTGCTAAAACTGACCTTTTAAGGCTGGTAATTTCGGCTGTGAAGATGGAAGCACTTCTTGAAAAACTCCCACCCTTCCACCCTTATATATAAAATAATATAATAATAATAATAA